>OVAP01007112.1:0-11084 GCA_900406295.1 Aurinia saxatilis
GAGGTCGGCCAGAGTGGTTGCAACCGCCTCGGGGTTCACCTCGAGGCGCTCACGGCCTTGCTCGTCATGTATGGTGCGTACAACATGGCCGAGGAGTCTCATGTTGAACAAGCACATCATTCTTCTTCCCCTCCTTCATGACCGGCGAACAAGCACATCATTCTTCTTCCCCACAGCAGGCGCCAAATTGTGTGGGTAAAATCACACAACCACTATTTGTTCGAGATTCTTGACGAGGGACTCGATACAAAGAGTGAGACACAAACAAAAAAAACTAGCAAGGGATTGCTTTGTATTGATTGAGAGTAAGGGATCTTTCGTAGCGTAAGATTTTTAGGGTTTTTTAGGCTAGAAAGAGATGATCTACAAGTTTAACTTAAGGAAGTATTTATACAGAAATATACCGACTTAGAGATATGTTAAACTCCTAGATCTTCTCGTATCTTTCTGATTCGCCCTCGCTATTCCTTTTAGGTCGGCTTATCTAGTTCTGGGCCTGGACGCCCTCGGCCTTCCTCAACGAGGTATGGGCCTCAATACTGACCGCTCGGTCCGTTAGGCGATGGCATGCTCGGCCTTTGAAGAATGACGAAAGTCTGCCGAGGGGCTGATTAAGTTAAACCTCTCGGCCATGTTGACCGGGACTTTGATCCCTACGCCGAGCCCTTGTCTCATGTTGAAGGGCTCGGTGTTGGAGGTCGGGCCGTAAAGTAGGCATCGCCGAGGACGAAAGCCCTCGGCTTCTCCGAGAATGAAGAATCGTGCCGAGTACTACGTGATTCAAGGATGCTCTTCGCGCTTAAGTGTGTCTGTTGTGCCGAGGGGCTGATTCTCATGAGGCCCCTCGGCGTTTTGTGGATGATACATTAAGCCGAGATTTCTTGCTATGATCAGCTCGGCTTATCATACTTCTGCACTTATCCATTTCGTCCATGCGGTGGGGGATTTGACCCCCACAATCATGTTGACCAACCTCTCGTACGTTGCACCTGCATTCTTAAGACCAAAATGAATAACTTTATAACAATAGGTACCTCTATCGGTAATGAAGGTTGTCTTCTCACGATCGTGAGGATGCACGAAGATCTGTTTTCCTGCCGTTGCTTCGACTAGCCGATCGATGTGAGGAAGAGGGAAACTATCTTTGGGACACGCCTTGTTGAGGTCGGAGAAGTCGACGCAGACTCTCCACTTTCCGTTCTTCTTCTTGACCACCACTGTATTAGCAATCCAATCGGGATATTGGACCTCCGTGATTGATCCGACCATGAGGAGTCTGTCTACTTCGTCGTTCACTGCATGTGCTCATTCTGGGCCCATCCTCCTTCTCCTCTGCTTGATCGTCGTGAAGGTTCGGTCCACGTTCAACTCGTGACATGCGACGTCCATGCTGATTCCAAGCATGTATTCAGCTGCCCAAGCGAAAGTGTTGATGTTTCTTTTCAGGAACGCGATGAGCTCTATGCGGAGAGAATCTGGTAGGTTCTCTCTGATCTCTACGACCCGGTCTGAATGCTTATCATCGATGCAAACTTCGACGACCGGGTCCACCTACGATTCTTCTTCTTCCTGAGCTTCTGTGATCTGTAGTTGATGCATGATGATAGATAGTTTATTTATGACTATGTGCTTCATCTGCCGTTTCTTGTGCTTGTCTTCTGGGACCCGGTCTGTGACTGGTTTTCGCAGCTTATGTTCGGTGAGCAAGCAAGCGCTAGACTCTTTCCGATTTCCGCGGATGTTGGGAACTTGATGCACAAGTGGTAAGGTGATGGGACCGCCCGCATTGAGTTCAGCCAAGGGTTCCCAATATTGCCTTGTAGATTACGGGGTAGTCGGTGACCGAGAAGGTTATAGTCTTCATGATGCCTTTGGCTTGGACAAGGAGCATCATCGTTCTGAGGGTCATGGTTGTTTTCCCGGAGAAGCTCGTTAAAGGCTTTGGAGTTCTTTCGATTCCTGATGGGTCCACCTTCATGCGTAGCAACGTGTCCATGAAGATTACGTTGACCGAGTTTCCTGTGTCCACCAAAACCTTGGTGATGTCAATGTCACCGTTGGTCATATGGATGACGAGAGGATCGTTGTGAAGTCGGTTGATTCCTTCTGCGTCCCTCTCGGTGAAGGAGAGTTGTTGTCTAAACAGTTTGATTTGGGGGCTCGCGTAGGGCTAGATACCGCCTTATGCTTGAAGGACTTGATCGCGGAGACATGGTCTGGGCGGTATGGTGATCCTCCCATGATCATGTTGACGTATTGACGAGGATGATTCGTCGTAGGATGTGGTTACGAATCGGATAGTAGCTTGTTGGAGATCTCCGAATATGTGTCCGACTTATGGTTGTAGATGCGTGCGTCTCCACCATATTGTGGGGTCATCGTGGATCTGTCGATATGGAGTAGTCGATGAGTCCCCACAGTCGGCGCCAAATTGTGTGGGCGAAAATTTTACTCAACCAAAAAGTTGTCTACGAAACCTTTAGGGATCGTCGATTTTAACTTTGTTAACGGCTCGAACATAAGAAAACAGAAAGCAATGGAAAAATATAAAGGAAGTGGGGTCGTTTTATTGATAGAACTCTAAAAGGTTTCAAGTTGCTCCGAGATTTCAAGATATGAGAGAATGATGTAAGACCTACGACCTTAGATCCTATATATACTTCTAGCTAAACCGCCTTGGGGCCCAAGCTCCTTGTCGGCCGTCTTTACTTTTTCTCCGATACACTTCCCTTTCTCCGATAGTCTTCGGGATTGTTTCCTTTCCTCCGAGATGTACTAATGACACTCGCTCTCGAACCTTCTTTCTTGGCGGCGCTCGGATTACTTTGTAGGGTTGTCTTGATGAAAGACGGAAATGGGCCCACGACATGGAACTGGGCTGTTTGGCTAGCTAGGAGTGTTTCTGGGACCACAAGATTGTCTGATAATCTCGTTAGTCGTATGTGTTCGGATAACCACCTCATCAAAAACCTTGGTAAGGAAAACCACGTGGGAAGAAACCTTATCGAGGGAAAAAGAGTGTGATCACGGATATGAAATGTTCTTCGTGGGTCTTCCGATTGTCGATGGTTATAAACGTTGATCAGTCGGGACCCATAGGATGACTTGGGTCGCGAAACTCAAATGAGAACAATCTTGCGGGCCAGTCGGGACCCATAGGATGACTTGGGTCGCAAAACTCAGTCGAGGGACGTTGTCGAAGAAGTTTTGGCCCGCGGATGCTAAAAGAGAAGTCGTGGCCCGCGAGCTACGTTGCGATGTAGCTCGCGCCCCACACGATGAGTTATGGCCTGCGAACTACGTTGCGATGCAGCTCGCGACCCACGAGATCGAAAGGATCGTGGGACGTATCGGAACACCATCGGATAGATCGTGGGACACATCGGAAGGTCATCGGAAGGATCGTGGCCTACGGACGCGGAGAGACACTGGTGGCCGTGAGCCACAAGGCACTCGAGTGGCCTGCGAGCCACAAAGCACTTCGCGTGGCCCGCGAGTTCCTTGCTCGTCGTGGCCCGCGAGCCTTGGTCTCATCATGGCCCGTGGGGTCTTTCGGAGGCTTGATTTGCGGGTCCGTACCAAGAGGTTTTATCCCCGGAACGTAATCGGAAGGATCATCGACGAACATCTAGGTGAGTCGGAAGGACAGCTGATGAATTGGAAGGATCCTCTGAAGGATCGTAGGACGTGGCCCGCGAGCAAGATGAAGCTCGCGTGGCCCGAGAGCCTTGTTCTTCTTGTGGCTCACAGGCCACGGACAAGACGTGGCCCGCGAGACTTTGCGGAGACTTATCTTGTGAGCTACGTCAAGTCGTAGCTCGCGAGCCTTGCGATGATATGGCCCACGAGATGCCTTTTGAGGCTTTATCCCTGGGATGTAGTCGGAAGGATCATTAATGAGTTGGAAAGATCATCGATGAATGTCTGGATCAGTCGGATGCGTGGTGGCCCACGGACCACAACACAACTTGTACCCCATGGGCTACAAGAGTCGTTGCCCACGAGCCAAGTCTTGTTGTGGCTCGCTGGCTACGCGAAGACATGGCCCGCGGGACGTGTCTAGAGACTTTGTCTGCGGGCATATCGGAAGGATTATTGATGAATCAGAAGGACCCTCGATGAATGCCTAAACATGTCAGAAGATCAAGTTAGGCTTGTCAAAAAACTCTCGAGACTCACAATGAGGACTTAGCTAGCAAGATGCTTAGAAAAGTTGAGGTCTGGACCCACAATGAAAACTTGGCTAGCAAGATCCTTGGCAATGTTGTGGTCGGGACCCACAAGAGAATTGTTCATACGAAGGTAGTCGGAAGGAGCTCGATGGTTCATTGGAAGCGTTTGGCCCGCAGACAAGTCGGAAGACTTGGCCCGCGAGCCAACATGGGATTGTGGCCCGCGAGCCAACATGGGATTGTGGCCCGCGAGCCATATTCATGGATGTATCTCGCGGGCCACGCTTGGCCGTTACTAGTGATTCACGTCTAGATCGTATCACGGAATCCACGATGGTCGTAGCTTGAATACCTATCACGATGGATACGCATTGCATGATCGATGATCGAAGATAACTCATGGAGCATTGAGATGCTCGATGGTAAGGACGGATGTCCGAGTTGTGGGCCATAGCCGTAAACTGTTTTACGCTATCAATCTTCGGGGGTGGAATCTGACCCCCACATTGATCGAATGACGGCTGTATCGATCAATGAAGACACATAATGATGAACATTTCCTCAATTCTACACTACAAATGATGATATACAGATGTCGTCAGGTACAAATCTTCTCCTATTCCCTATAAAGTCCTCTCATTTCCAATAATACAAAGAAGGTCAGTTGATCCATTCGAAGACGACGAGGTAAAGTTCATCTTCCATTTCTATTTCAATCCATTTTAATTCCCATTTTGCTCTCACAACTTGTCAACATCGAGGACGATGTTATTCCAGTCTGGGGTATTCCTCGTTATCTAACTCGTCTGTTTCTTTTAACACACTTTTTGGACCCATTTAAAAAAAAAAATATCGAGTCAAAAGTATTTTATTGAGTCAACCCAGATCTGGAATAAGGACCTTACTCACAGCTGGATTTTGTGGCCCTGTGACCATCTTTACAAGACTGCCCCGAGGCATTTCTTTCAGAAACTTCATACTCAAGCATCCCCAGCATATCTCGGTTTGCACTTACTTTAATGAATCTGATTTTTTACTCTATCTTACTTAAACCTAAACCGGACTACAAATCTTTCTTGCTGGAGATGTTAGACTAGGAGAACTAAACACATTCAGGACTTCTTATCCATTTTACCACTCTCTTGCTGATCCTGAATGGCCAACTCATTTTTAGTTGGTACCATACCCATAAACCTAACATCAAACGGCCGGAGAGATGAGACCAACATTGTTTTCAAATCACTCGTGAAGACCGGCGAAAAAGCATGCTACGATCTTAATATACGCATGGAGATTCAAAGACAAGGTTTCAAGACTTATTTCCCTGGTAAAAATTCATTAAAATTAAAGTAAAATTTGTGCCTTACCGTATTGGTGAAAGCTTTTGAAAGAAAATAAAATTAAATAAAAGCTTTATGATCCATACTTGTTTAGCAAAAAGGCCACAAAAATCAGGGATCAAAGATGGAGAAAGGTGGAAAACATTTAAAGGAGTCCAAAGACCTAAAAGAATCTAAGTTTGGGGGAAGAATGAGCCGATCTAAGAAGAGAGTGATTGGGGAGCTGTTTCATCAAGCGGTCCGATCTCTCTTGCTTTTTTTTGCAAACATATCGTAATTCTCTTGAGTACAGTAACCCCTAAATACATTAGCCCCACCTCTAAATATTAGCCTCCTCACATTACAGACCTAGCCTATTTTACCTAGCTGATACTCTCCGGTAAAAAAGCACACGCAATAATTAATGAATGCAGAGAGTGAGATTTTGGTGCAGTTAGGGTATTTTTGCGGGTTAAGATTTTGTTGGACCAGTTGGGAGAGTTGTGGTGGGAGTATGAGATGAGAGCTTTTGGGTAGGATTGTCGTGATGACCATCACGAAGTTGCAGCCTCTAAGTTGTGGTACTAGTAAGCGAGTTTCTTACCTTTCAAACTTATTTTCCTTTCTTGGCATATTGTTTGTTTGAGGAGGAACAAAGCTAAGTCTGGGGGATTAGAGAATTCTCTGAAACTGACAATTGCAACAATAGTTTATTTATCTTTTTCTTTTATTTCATTTTGCATTTCATAGTCCAAAATTTTTCCAATTATCGAACGACTAAACCTATTTGATCGATTAAAAAACTAAAAATCATATTTTGTTGCTTAGCTCAAGTTGAATCGATTTTGCTATTGTGTACACTTTGCCTCCATGTGGATTTAATCCCTAAGTACTGCTGCAAGAGCCTATGCGCTTGCAGGAATATTCTGGGTGAAAACTAAATTCCCATCAGTAGGGCTGCTTCTTCAGAGCCATCGTCGCCCCCCCCCCTTTGGTTTCCCTTCTCTTTTTAGTTTCTTTTTGGGTTCTCTCTTGCCTTCGTTTTCACTTTGGGGTTTTGGTTTCTTCAGATCTAGTCTCGATCTACCGCACCGCTTCCCGTCTGTCACCTCCCCTTTAGTTTGTGTTCTGTTTTCCTTCAGCTGATCTACCTGCTCTACATCGGGACGAAGCTCAGATATCTATTTTGATGATTTCGGAATCAACCTGGATGGTTTCGATCTGATGGTTGTGAAGAAGATCGTCTTTCATCATGTTTCTCCCTTCAATAAGGTCATACTCCTAGGCCATTCATTTCTTTCTTCCCTCAGTGGCTTAGCCTCTTGTGGCTTCAGCAATAAAAAGAGGCGTGGGTGTGCTCTCCCTGTTTAGATGACCATGTGATGTAGATTTATCTTTAATATCCTCTCCTTCCTTGTTTGGCGTTTTGTCTAGCATCATCTACCTTTGTTTGTGAGGTTGACTCAAGAAGTTCTATTGGCTTCTTTTATTGTCTCAGTTCCATCAAGGAGTCAGTTTGACCATGTGTTGCTCAAATAATTACCTCTCTCGTGGGTCTTTGATTTGGTTAAGTTTCCCTCAGTGCAGTCCTTGTTTGAATGTGGCAGTAAAGAGAGGTGGTTTGGGTCCTTGACCCGTGTTAGAATAATATTAGTTGAAGAATATGGTGTGGTTCACCATAAGAGGTGCTTTTCAATTGTCGGGGACTAATCTTGTTCCGTCGTATAACTTGTTTTTTAGACCGTCAAAGAGCTCGAGAGTATTATAGGTATGGTAAGCTTCCCTTTCATAGGGGTTAGTCTCTGGTGTGATCGTGTATCACTGATGTATGGGCAGGAATTTACACATAACCAAAAATTTGTCTAACGAATCTTTTAAGGGATCGTCGACTCTCTTAGTATGAACCGCTCAGAAAGTTAAAGAGAAAGACACAGAACAAGATAAGAGAAGTAGGGTCGCTTTATTGATAGCAAAGAGAATTCTTGAATACAAGCTGTTAAGACCTAAGCTATTCGAGAGAGAAGAAGATGATCTAAGACCTACGACCTTAGATCCTATATATACCCTAACTGAACCGTCTTTGGGCCCAAGATCTTTCGTGGGCCACCTTCCATTTCTTGAGGATTTGCTTCCATTCTTCCAACAATCTTCTGGATAGTTTTCTTTTTCCTTAGATACTCCGATGATTCTATTCTCAAACCTTCTTGCTTGACGGCGCTCGGAACAAACTTTAGGGCTTTGTCTTGATGGAAGATGTAAATGGGCCCACGGACCTGAGCTGGGCTATTCGGCTAGTTATAAGTGTTTCTGGACCCACGAGACTGTTGAGATAATCTCGTGAGTCGGATGTGTTCTGATGATCACCTCATTAAAAACCTTGGCAAGGAAAACCACTTGGGAGAAACCTTGCCAAGAGTAAAAGAGTATGATCACGATGGTGAATTGTTCATCGTGGGTCCTTTAGTTCTCAATGGAACTAAGTCATGCAGTTGGACCCACGGGACGCGATGTTGCTAAACGAGCTAAGCTAGCTCGCGGAGTGAAATGTGACTGATCTTGCCGGCCATGACTTAGCCCGTGGACGCTCGAGGAGAGTAACATAGCTCGCGGGTTAGGGAGAAGCTTGTTCGTGGGTAATGGCCCGGATGTAGCTCGCGGACGAGAATGGTGAGCTTGTCCATGGGCCATGGCCCGGATGTAGCCCGCGGACAAGGATGGAAGGACTTGTCCGTGGGCCGTGGAGCTCGCGAGCTATGGAGAGCTTGTCCGTGGGGCATGGCCCGGACGTAGCTCGCGGACAAGGATGGAAGGGCTTGTCCATGCGCCGTGGAGCTCGCGGGCTATGGAGAGTTTGTCTGTGGGCCATGACCCGGACGTAGCTCGCGGACAAGCATGACGAGCTTGTCCGTGGGCCATGGCCCGGACGTAGCTCGCAGACAAGGATGGAAGGCCTTGTCCGTGGGCCATGGAGCTCGCGAGCTATGGAGAGTTTGTCCGTGGGCCAAGGACTGGACGTAGATCGCGGACAAGGATGGAAGGGCTTGTCTGTGGGCCATGGAGCTCGTGGCCTATGGAGAGTTTGTCCGTGGGTCATGGAGCTCGCGGGCTATGGAGAGTTTATCTGTGGGCCATGGCCCGGACGTAGCTCGCAGACAAGCATGGAGAGTTTGTCCATGCGCCATGGCTCTTATGTAGCTCGCGGGCAATGGAGCACGGACGGTCTCGTGAGCCACGGCAGCCATGAAGCTCACTCATGAAGAAGGCTGGATGGTCTGTGGGCCAGACCAGGACGTAGCTCGCCTGGATTGAAGGCAAGATGGTCTGTGGGCCAGATCAGGACGTAGCTCTCCTGGCAGGAAGGCAGGATGGTCTGTGGGCCAGACCGGGACGTAGCTCGCCTGGAGGAAGGCAGGATGGTCTGTGGGCCAGACCATAACGTAGCTCGCCTGGAGGAAGGCAGGATGGTCTGTGGGCCAGACCGGGACGTACCTCGCTTGGAGGAATGGCTGGATGGTCTGTGGGCCAGACCAGGGCGTAGCTCGCCTGGCTTGGATGGCTGGGTGTTTTGTCGGGACCCACTAACCAGATGTCCCTAAAATAAGCTTGATGGTTTGTTGCGTGAGTTTATAGAAGGTCTGGCCCACAGAACAAGCCACAGGACTTGTCTCGTGAGCTAAGTGCCTTGCACGGCCCATGGGGTAGTCCATGACCATTATCCGTGGGCCGTGCCGCTCGTGTAGTCCGTGCGAGCTTGTGTCGTTACCAATCGATAGTCCTTGACTATAATGTTCGATGGTGTGGACATATGATTAGCTTGTGGGCTGTAGTAGTGTTTTGTGGCAAACGTTTAGCCGTTTCATGCTATCAATCTTCGGGGGTGGAATCCGACCCCCACAGTTAGCCCCCCCAAGTCTCCATTGCTTTGTTAGCTATGGGGAATTTGAGTGTAGTTTGAAGATTGATGCGTTGCAGCTTCGGAGTGGGCCACGCCGTTGCCTTAACACGTCGATCGAGACGTATTTAGAAGTTTTCCCTCCAAATTCTTCTATTTAAGAGACCCCACCCCTTCATTTTTTCCAAAGGCAAGGTTTGTTGAAGTTCAGAAGTTCTCCAGAGTTTTTCAGGTAACTATTTGCTCTCTCCTTCGTTCTTCGCGTTCTTGCTGATGTGACATGATAGTTTTTAGGATTTTAGTCTTGGTAGAAACTTGTAGAAATTGCCTTGTTTGGATGAATCGTTAAGAATCGGAGTGTTTGTAGCGTTGAATCTTCTTGAACTTAGGAACTTCGTAGTTTGGCGTTATAATAGTATTATAATCTCGGAACACTATTCACCAATCTCATCTTCTTCTTTCCTATCCTTTCCCACTATCTTCCTTGTTCATCCACCCACTCATTCTCCATTATTTTTTCTTGTCATCCTTAGAGAAAATTTAAGAATTTGAAAGATGAGTGAAATGGGAGATGACATGAACCTTGGTGAATGGTTGAAGAAGAAGAGGTGGGCCATGGTCAAGAGGAAGAAGCATAAGAAATTCCTTGCCGAGGAATTGGTTCATGCGGGCCTCGGTGATGGATCGAGAAGAGAAGGCGCGAGCTTGATAACCGTGGATCGTTGCGAGAGCTCATTCGCTGGCCACGACGCCCGTGGGTCCTGGCTTGGCCAAGCCCACGGGGTAAGAGACACGGGTATGTGGGCGAGCTTCGACGATCGTGGGTCCCGGCCTGACCAAGCCCGCAGGGAAGGAGACACCCTTGGATGTGCGGGCTACGAGGACTGTGTGTCCCGGCTTGGCCAAGCCCGCGGGGTAGGAGACACGGGTTGTGGGCGAGCTTCGATGATCGTGGGTCCTGGGCTGGCCAAGCTCGCGGGGAACAAGATGCACGCATGTGTGCGAGCTTCGACGTCCGCGGGTTCCGACCCAGTGAAGCTCGCGTGGAAGGGGAGAACGTTTGGCATGCGGGCTACGATCGTGGGTCCCAGCCCGGTAAGGCTCGCGAGGATGGAGAGAACACTAGGTGTATGGGCTACGACCGTGGATCCCGGCCCGGTGAAGCTCGCGGGGAAGGATGGACACAATCGCGTGGGGGCTTTGCTGCCTGCGGGTCCCAGCCAGACAAAGCTCGTCGGGAAGAAGACTATGTGGCTCGTGCAGGCTTCGTCCCTCGTGGGTCCCGGCCGAACGTAGCTCGCGGGGCTCGTCCTTCCTTGATTGGCGCGGGCTTCGCTCTTCGTGGGTCCCAGCCGGACAAAACTCGCCGGGACGAAGACTCCATGGCTCGCGCGGGCTTCGTCCCTCGTGGGTCCCGTCACGACGAAGCTCGCGCGGGAGAAGGTTCCATGTCTCGCGCGGGCTTCGTCTGTTCTTCCGACGCGGGCCAGCGTTTGTATGGGTCCCATCTCGGCCTGGATGGTGACACTCTTGAGCTAGCCCATGATTAAGGTGAATCTCTTCCTAGGAACCATGCCTTAGGGGATAATGTGCTTTGGAGATGCTCCATGGATGGTTGTAGTTCCAAGCCAAGGAGACGTCTTCTTAGCCAAATGTCGGATGATGAGCCGTCGAGCTCTTCTGGTAGCAGTAGCGAAAGTA
>OVAP01007113.1:0-11084 GCA_900406295.1 Aurinia saxatilis
ATAAGTTCTCGAACACCTCTTATAGAAAAGGTGCTAGGCTTCTTGGCGAAGAGGTCATAAGGATTGACCAAAGGTAAAGTAGTTTCTGGTAATTGATCTCCAGGAATATACTCGATTTCATATAGCGAATCGATTTTTGGAGAAGATGAAGATGAAGATGAAAAGGAAGAACGGCTTTTGCTTTTAGGAAAAGTTGAAATTGCAAATTGAGAATCGAGAGTAGTAGGATTTGAAGTAGACATATTGAGAATTTGTTTTCCAAAATCTTCAAAACAAACAATCCTAAACAATGATTCTCTCTAACACAGCGAAAGTCATGGCTCTGATACCATTATCATGAGTCTCAAGCTCAATTTCAAACAAATTTAATTTGGAAGTTTTTTTCAAGTTTCGATTTCATTTTGGAAGCTTTAAATTTTTTTTTACTAATAATATGTAAAGATATACATGCTATTTTATTAGTTTAACTAAAAAATCCTTGGATCTTCAGCACTAAAATTTCAAACTTTAGCATTTAAGTTGATTGGACAACCTTATAAATTCATACATTCTACGACAAGAAACAAACTACACAAAAAAGAGCAGAAGATCTGGTATTTGTGCACATTAACCTTCGTCTTCACTCTAGAAGGAGTTCTACTTACAAAGAAGGTCGTAGTAAAATGTGGATTATTGGAGGTGAGCAGTTTGATTTTTGGATGAAATTAATATCGGAAGATTTGAGTTTCAAGATCTTTCTTTTAATAAACTAGAGTTAGAGGTGATTGTGTTTAATGGAGTTGGAGAAAATGAGGATGAAAATGTTTAATTATGAAGTTTTTAATTTATTTATTGTTATTTTATTTGATATATATATATATATATATATATATATATATTAATTTAATCGTTGAAGAATACGAGAAACCATAAATCAAAATCATAAAAACTCTAATATCATAAACCTAAATAAAACTATCTAGATACTAGTGAGCCAACCATATATGTTTTTCTAATCTTGAAACCATGAAAATTCTTTTTAAATAATGGCCAACACTACAAGAAAACTATAAATTTGCATCATTTATTTAGTGTCATTTACAAAACTGATACTAAATAAAAAAACAAGATGCTTTGTATAACATCACTTTTAACAAATGATGTTAAAATAGTACAATTTGTATCAATCTTTTAGAAATGACACTAACTGTAGATAATTTGGTATCACTTTTTCTGTTTTAATGCTAATTACGATTCTGTTGCATCATAAAAATCCACCTTTCATATTAAAAATAAATAAATGAAACTAACTGGACTCTCCACAATTGTGTACTGATTCCTTCTCTCTCTCGAGATTTCTTCGACGACGACCACCATCAGCTTCAGAGAGAAAAGCTTAGACCTCGGTACGTTTGATTCCTTCTCTCGAGAGATATTCTCTGTTCAAATTCCTTCCTCGCGATCTGGATACGTGTGGCTTCGTCATTCTCAGATTTGGATTTGGTTTTATTGTGATTCGTGAGCTTGTGATGTTGGATATGTATATGCTTAGTGGAAAAACGAATTGAGACTAGTTGATTTGGTTCTTATGCGGAATTTTGAGATCGTGATTCAAACTGGACTTGAGTATATGAATCAGATTCGATGCAATTCGTAATTAAAATGGTTTTGTTAATCTTCTTTGTTGTTAGATTGATGTTTCTTCAATTACGATTTGTGATTCTGTTTCAGATGATTAGTTTTAGTTGAATTTTGAATCTAGGACTTGAGGATATGAATGAGATTTTATTTCGATCCGTGGATGCAATTTGTGTGGACTAAATATAATTTTATTACATGTGTTCATTACGTATATTTTACTTCTCTTGTTTGTGCTTGTTTACTGTGTATCAGGAGTTGAATACATGAGAGAGCAGATCGTGTTAACAACAAGCTGCCCCCTGTGAAGTTTTCTGAGAAGCTGCAGAACAAGACCAAGAAGAAGACTATCTCCTAAACCGAAGAAAGATACTAAAGCTAACAGTGATGCAAAGGTATGTTCTTATTCAATTTCGAATACATTCACCGAATTCGATGGGGTAGTATAAAGAGTGTATCTCAAGACTAACCAAACCATGATTAGTCGGTGTAATGCTTGTATCTACTGTTTTTGCCATTCAAATAGTAGGCTCTGATTCAGCTTCAGATATACGTTCATTACATGTAATTCTCTTCTGGATTTTGATCTTGAGTATTGGTAATGATTTTGGATTAGTCATTCGAAGAGAGTATTGGCTGCTCACTCTCGTTGAGAAATGAGTTTAGTTTCAATCGATTCGCAGAACTCGAAGTAGCTTTTGATTAGGCTAGGTTTTAAATTGCTGGTGGTAGCTCTTGATTATAAACATATTTATTTGTGTTATAATTCATTTCAGAAAGAACATATCGAAATGGCTGATCCAAGTGGAAAGAAAAAATGGCTGAGAAACCTGCAATGGCTGTTGAGGTTTGGTATGAAACTTGTATTTATAGATTCTTTGGTGTATTACTTTTCCCTTTTTTGTCAGTTTGATTTTGTATGTGTTTGTTTATCAGTATTTGAACCAATTAAAATTCTCTAAACCCTGCTCTTGTTTTTATCATTATGGAGACTCCCACTTTGAGATTATGTGCTTGGCCTTTTTCTGTATATGGCGTATCATCGAATCTTGCAGGATGCATATTTAGATAAGTTTCTCCATGTCTGTCAATGCTTATCCTTGTAGCCTCTAATGCTAGTTCTGATGACTGTTCATTTTTGTTCTGCACAAGGTCCCAGTCGTTGTCTGACTACATTTTCTCACTATATATGTTGTTACAAGATGAAATGCAGAAGACTTGAACCAATTTTTGGTGAAACAATTTGGAAGAGGAAAAGCTAAGGTTTACTTCAGCAAGATGATGTTGAATTAGTTGATGGCTTATGACTTCAGTTTGTAAGTGGATTTTTACTTGTAATATGAGTTAATTAGTTGACTTAATTCTGGTTTTTACTCGGGTTTTTCATGTTTTGGTTCTGATGTTTGTTGTGGTGTTATTGACACTTGTAGGAACGAGAGTACAAAGAAAGTATTGAAGCTTTTAATGAAAAGAACACGGAGAAGGTGCAGCTAATCACTAAGCTAATGGAGGTTAGTCAAACAAATGCTCAAGTCTCTTTTGTTTTGATTATAGAAAACGTGGGTCTTGTTTTGGATGTTTGGTCCAACTGTTCTAGTTGTTGCTCTGCTTCTCTCTGGTATATGGTTCTGTGTTATCATCAGGTCTTTTCGTTCACATTATCCTTGCATGTGTGGATTATGACGTTAAGTTTGTTGTCTCATAGCTCTGTTCCAATACATGCATCAAACACGAATAATTTTGTTCTTTAACTCAGAAAGTTTTCTAATATAGCAAATGTCACACTAGCTTTTCTTTGTGTTGTGTTGTTTCAGGAGCAACTAAATGTTACAAAGAGAAAGAGAAATATGAAGGAAGCATTAGTAAAGGATAAGTTTCAAAGATTTGCCTAGTTTTATCAAATCAATTTCACTAGAAGCTGAAATGTATTTTCACACTTTATTTGAATGATGTATTTGCATATTTGAATGATATATATTATCTTACCTGATTTTTTAATAGTTATGTATCTTTATAAATATTTAATTCATATTACTTAATATTAAGTGATTTTAAAAGTTATTGCTAATACTATTTTTTAACATCATTTGTAAAATATGATGCAAAATTAATTATTTAACGCTATTTTTGTAAATGATACTAGAATTAATATTAACAACATTTAAGAAAATAATACTAAATATGATTTATAGTGTCATTTATAAAGTGATGTTAAATTTGAATTGTAGTGTCATTTATAAAAGTGATCCTAAATTATTTTAGTGTAATTGAATTTAGCATCATTTTCACAAATAACTCTATAATTCAAGCATCATTTAAAAACTGATGCTAATTTAAGAAAAAAACTGATGCTAAAATCCAACACTTTTGTAGTGCAAACAATCCTCTGACTCTTGAATCTTCAAATCTTATATCTTTTCTTTTGTCAAGTCTCCTACTTGAAAAGGATAAGCCCCAACAAGCGAAAACCCCCCCCCCCCCAAACATAAATTTTATCTCCAAAATAACTATATGGAAAAGATAAATAAGCCCTAACCTACCATGAGAAACCATAAGCCCCAACCTAACAGAAAAACCATAAGCCTCAATCTACGAGAGGAAATCACACGCCGCACGTTCTAACCAGAAAAAATAACACCGACATAAGAGAAAAAATAAAAAACAAACCCTCTCCGGTGACAGTCAAAGGATGCCAGCCACCGGAGAAGCGAAAAACAAAAATTTTGAGACTAGGCTGCTAGGGTTCTTCATTCTTTGTTCTGCCGTCGATTAGTTAACAAAATTTTAAGAAGCGCGTACGCGTGGGAAGCATATATATATACACACATTTCCAACGCGTACGCGGTTCTTAAAATTTATAAAAATATCGATTTTACGCTTCGTAATGCTTTCGCTTCCACGCACCCATTTCCAATTCCATGCAGATGCATATCCTAATAACCAAGGCTAGATTATCCCATGAGAAAAAATCCTCAAATAAAATATTTCATTATTTGTTTTAAGCCTACTAAAAAAACCATCTAAAACTCATTTAATTAAGTTTTTCATCTAATTCTCTAATAACTAGAGATGAGAACAAAAAATAAACCCAAAGACACGCAGAAAAGTAAAACCACCGAAAACCATATACTGTAATCATCATTGAATAGAAAAGATAATTGTTTCCCCTATTCCTCTTTCTTGTTCTCAAGTAATGTAAGAGAAGAGTGAATTTGTATCTATGACCTCAGCTTGAGGAGGACAAGGCAAGGGTACCATCCATCGTGGGCGCACGAATTGGATTAACCACATTGAGACTTTATTGTTCCCATCTGAGCCCCATATCTCGTTCATAATCTTCTCACAAACAGACTGGTAAATGAAACAATCTTGATGCTCTTCACTGAGGATTTTATGTTTTTGTGTCCTCATATCGCATGATACCACATGATGATCCTGTTGACTCCATAGATACACAATACCGCTATCAGATAAATTCATCACCATGGGTACGTAATTACCTATAATCGGGACCCCGACTTCCCACAAGAGTTGCCAAGATTCATCTCCTGAATCATTCTTCAACTTCCAAATCTTCAAAGCAACTTCTTTCTTTTTAGCTAATGTTCTGATATACATATAAGATCCTTCGGAAGTAGTCAAGGCTCTTTTAAAGTCCGGGTTATTGTCACTCGAATGATCCGGGTAATGTAAAATCCGAAACTGATCAGATTCAGAATAAGTATCAAGTACTGCAAGTGCTCCAGGTTCAGAAAGAGAAGATAAGTAAATGTTACCACCAAGACAAATATAACTATTGTCGATGATCCGATGAGGACAATGAACGATCATGGATGTCCAAAGTCCAGTCTCAGAGGAATACAGAAACACGGACATATCATGATCATTCACCGGAACTAGACCAAACACTTTAAAACTCTTATCGCATTTCACCAAACCAAACCCAAACTGTTTGGAATCATCAACGGGAGGAGGAGGGATTTTGATCCATTGCTTTACAATGGGATTGCCAACAAAGCAAGTACGACGATCAGGTCCTTCGATCAAAACCAAACTACCGCAAAACGCAGCATCGTCGTTTTCGTTGCGTTTTAAAGATTTTGGAATGAAAACAGGTGAAGACTTTGGAAGATCCCATGTCTCGCGTCCACGGAACCTAATGAGTTCTTTTCCTTCGTACAAAAGCGACCACGAGGAAGAGGAGTGCACAGACAGAAAGAGACGACGAAAGTACTCAGATTCGAGTGTCGATTTCCATGTTTTGCAAACAGATTTGAATCTGAAGATGCTTCTCAATGGTAACCTCGCTAGAATCTCTGTCATTATCGCCTCTAAAACATGTGTGGTTTTGGCATTTTTTTTGTGTGGCTCCATTGGAAAAATTGCCTCTCGTCGAAGAGTTAGGGTTTCCATGTTTTAGAGAAGAATACCTTATATATAAGCAATTTGCATAAATTGTAAAACCCTAGACCTAAAATATTTGGCTTTCAACGTGCAGGTGCATTATATATTTTCTATAATCAAATCTTTTCGATTCACGCTAACTAAAACCTAGACCTAAAAATTGGGTTGATTCCATAACGGATAGCAAAATGCATTGTTTCATTAATGATGTAAAAATAAATTAGAACATATTTTGTCGTGAGGGCGTATGAGTGGTCGGGTGACTGACAAATTAAGCTTCAAGCCTTCAAACACTAACTAGTATGCTTATTCATGTGTCCTGTTTTGTTTGTCTTACTCTTGAACACTTATCATCATTCTTAACTAGAAGCATTGGAAGGGGTATTTTTCAGATAACTCTCGAGATATATCAATTTTATTGAAATAGTATGATCGGGGCAGCTGAGGCAGATATGCATGCTCCTTTGTCTTGTCATATTTAACACATATGGTTGAGTCCGTGTGGAGATTCTGTTAATTGTAAGTCTATAAAGACCGCCACTTGCATATCATGTTTGGTTTCTTGATTCAGGATGGAAAAATAATCCAATAAACAATATCTTTAAACAAAATAGACGGGTTTAACAAGTGGGTAAAGAAAGAATCCCATAGCTCAGCCAAATATTTGCAATAAAAACAGAGATAAGTTGTAGTACATTCAATCCACAACTTCTCAAACGATCTCCTATTGTGAGCCTATCTCCAAATACTTGGGGGAGAGGATGCAGAATTTTTTCAGAGAAACAAATTTGGATCCTGAGATACATGATCTGGAACTGAGGAAGTCATGCAAGCTTTAAGAGGGCAAGGATTGGACCTTCCTCTAGATACCAACCAGGTGCCACTTTCTGTGCGCATATAAGAGATCCTTCCAGCCCATTTAATTCATTTAGAGGGCCCAAGAAGGTCCATTTATCGTGCCAAAACAAGGTTGTTCTCCCCCGAGTGTATCTGACACATACATAACAAGGGACGAGCAAAAGAGGTAAATTCAATAAGCGCTTCCAAATCCAAGAACCTCTTCTCTAGAAATATGTAGTCCATAATAGGTTTATTCTTTGATATCATACAAATATCAAACCTTCCCAAAAAAAAAAGCCTAAAATACAATTCTAAAAAAGAGCTATAAATTTATTAATGGAGAATAACATAGCTTAGCTCAAACAGAAGAAACTGAATTAAAATTAAAGACCCTCCAAACCCAAAAAAAAAAAAAATCAACTATAAATTGTATCCAGATGAAGCAATAAATCATAACCCACTTGCTAAATCACCTAGGTGGGCAACCAATCTTGGTGTTTTATTCTAAGCGATTACTGTATAGTTGATAAAATAAAATGAAATGAAAACATTTTTTTCTGCTCAAGCCCTAGCAAAAATTAAAAAAAAATGAATAAAAGAAATTTTCATTTTTTTCTATTGTATATTAGTAATGCCGACTATATTGTTAATTACATTTTCCACATAGGAGGATTCAGTGATGTTGGTTCCTGGGGATGTAAACCAAAAGCCCTATGTTGGGATCATAAAGAAACAAACAAAAGTTGATAGAATTTATAAGTGTTTACCCCTTATATGTACAAGGCAAGGAATGATAAGTGAAGCTTGAAGTAAACTGGCTATATCATCCTCAGGATGCCGAGAAAAAATGTGTTGGAAATTGGATAAATTCTATTATCTTTTTCATTCTTTTTTAACCTTTATGATCGCGACATATGTAAGGTTTTTGGTTTACATCTTTGGACATCAGTAAATCCTCCTATGTGGAAAAAGGGAAAAAACTTTTGACAGAATTTAAAAGTGTTAACCCCTTATCTAGACAATTTTTTGATGGACACGATATATACAAGGCAAAGAAGATATTTGAAACTTGAAGTACACTGGCTATATCTTCCTCAAGATGTCGAGAAAAAATGTGTTGGAAACTGGAATTTAAAAGATTTAGGAAACTTATTCTACAGTTTTCATCTTGATGAAGTGTTTGCGAAATGTGTGATGCATCTGCGTTGTTAATTTTGTTCCAACAAATAAAAAAATCACAAATCGTAGAGATTATCCTGGCTACACTGTGCGGAATTTTTATGATGTTCCCAAGAAGAAACTGTGGAAGTTCGATTTCAAAGACTTTAGTATATCAAGCTAAGTTGTCTCCATCTCCTTAAAGTCTTTCAAATCGAACTTCCTCAGTTTTTTCATGAGAATATCATCATAAACGGTCCGCACAATGTAGCCATAATACTCTCTACGATTTGCGAATGCTTATGTTGTTAGAATAAAATGAACAACGCAATTGCATTTCAAGAATTCTGCAAACACTTCATCAGAGTGGAATCTGTAGAATAGGTCTTCTACATTTTTGTATTCCAATTTCCGACATATATTTTTTGACATCTTGAGGACAATATATCCATTGTACTTTAGGCTTCACGTATTTTTATTTGCCTTGTAGACATAATCCGTCCAACAAATAATTTCGCTACGATAAGGTAAAAACAGATACATAAGGTTTTCTTACTTTTTATCCTTTATGATCACGACATACATACGGCCTTTGGTTTACATCCCCGGAAATCAACATCACTAAATCCTCCTATGTGAAAAATAAAGAAAAAAAAGTTGATAGAATTTATAAGTGTTTACCCTTTATCTAGCCAATTTTTTTGTTGGACATGATATATATATATATATATATACACAAGGCAAAGAAGGAAATTTCCTCAAGATATCGAGAAAAAATGTGTTGGAAACGGGAATTTAGATGTAGGAAACCTATTCCGCAGTTTCCATCGTGATGAAGTGTTTGCGGAATCTGTCTAATGCAATTGCTTTGCTAATTTTGTTCTAACAAATAAGGAAATTCCAAATCGTAGAGATTATCCTTGCTACATTGTGCATAATGTTTATGATGTTCTCAAGAAGAAATTGCGGAAATTCGATTTCAAAGACTTTAGTAGATCAAGCTCAGTTTTCTCCATCTCCTTAAAGCCTTTCAATAGAACTTCTGCAATTTTTTTCCTATGAATATCATAAACATTCCGCACAATGCAAAAATTATACTCTCTACGGTTTGGAAATGCTAATATTAAAAACACAGTTGAATGTCACAAATTCTTCATCAGTGTAGAACCTATAGAATATGACTTCTACATCTTTTATATTCTAGTTTTCAACATATATTTTCTCCACATCTTGAGGACGATATACGCACTGTACATTAGGTTTTACATATCTTTCTTTGTCTTGTACATATATATTCTGTCCAACAAATAATTTGGAAAAACTGATTAATTTTATCAACTTTTTCTTTCCTTTTAACCTTTATGATCGCGACATAGATAAGGGTTTTGGTTTACATCCTCGAAAACAAACATCACTGAATCCTCCTATGTATAAATGGAAACAAAGTTGATAGAATTTATAAGTGTTTACCCTTATCTAGCCAATTTTTTTGTTGGACATGATATATATATATATATATATATATACATATATATATATATAACCAAAGAAGGATATTTGAAGCTTAAAGTACATTGGCTATATCTTCCTCAAGATGTCGAGAAAAAATGTGTTGGAAACTGAAATTTAAAAGATGTAGGAAACTTACTCTACACTTTTCATCGTGATGAAGTGTTTGTGGAATCCGTGTAATGCAGTTGCGTTATTAATTTTGATCCAACAAATGAACAAATACCAAATCGTAGAGGTCAACCTGGCTAGATTGTGCGGAATGTTTATAATGTTCAAAAAAAACTGCGGAAGTTCGATTTCAAAGACTTTAGTAGAAGCAAAGTTTTCACCATCTCCTTAAAGTCTTTCAAATCGAACTTCCGCAGCTTTTTTCCTGGGAGTATCATAAATAGTCCGCACGATGTAGCCATAATACTCTCTACGATTCGGAAATGATTATTTGTTGGAACAAAATGAACAACGCAGTTCCATTTCACGAATTCCGTAACACACTTCATTACAGTGGAAACTGTAGAATAGGTCTTCTATATTTTTTGTATTCCTGTCCGACATATATTTTCTCGACATCTTAAGGACGATTTAGCCATTGTACTTTAGACTTTCACGTATCTTTCATGTACACATATATTTTTTCCAACAAATAATTTCGCTATGGTAAGAGAAAAAAACTAATAAATTCTATCAACTTTTTCTTTCTTTTTAACCTTTATGATCGTGACATAGATAAGGTTTTTGGTTTACATCCTAGGAAACCAATATCACTGAATCCTCCTATATGAAAAAGAAAGAAAAAAAGTTGACAGAATTTTTAAGTGTTTACCCCTTATCTAGCCAATTTTTTTGTTGGACATGATATATATATTCAAGGCAAAAAGGATATTTGAAGCTTGAAATACACTGGCTATATCTTCCTCAAGATGTCGAAAAAATGTGTGGGAAACTGCAATTTAAAAGATGTAGGAAACATATTCTACAATTCTATCGTGATGAAGTGTTTGCGGAATCTGTGTAATGCAACAGCGTTGTTAATTTTGTTCCAACAAATAAGCAAATTCCAAATCGTTAAGATTATCCTGGCTACATTGTGCAGAATGTTAATGATGTTCTCAAGAAGAAAATGCGGAAGTTCGATTTCCAAGACTTTAGTAGATCAAGCTCAGTTTTCTCCATCTTCTTAAAGTCTCTGAGATCTAACTTCCGCAGTTTATTTCCTGAGAATATCTTAAAACATTCCGCACAATGTAGCAAAATATACTATCTATGATTTGCGAATGCTTATTTGTTGGAACAAAATGAACAACGCAGTTGTATTTCACAAATTCCGCAAACATTTCATCACAATGGAGACTGTTGAATAGGTCTTCTACATCTTTTGTATTCCTGTTTCCAACATATATTTTCTCCACATCTTGAGGTCGACGTAGCCATTGTACTTTAGGCTTCCCCTATCTTTCTTTGCCTTGTATATAGGAGTTTAGCACCCGTTCGGGTATTTTATAGGTTCTGGGCAAATTATCCGGATCCGAAGTACCGAACCGAACCCGACCCGAAAA
>OVAP01007114.1:0-11080 GCA_900406295.1 Aurinia saxatilis
TTACTTTTGATTATTCGGCTAGAGTTAAGGGGGAGTTTACAATTTGTTGGTCTTTTTGTAATTGTACTCCACTTGTTTTTCTCTTCATGCGGGTCTGTTTTGGATTATCTTAAACTTAATGTTATTGCTTGATTTGCTTGAGTGACAAGTTTGCTCTGATTTTAATCTATGTGTTGGTTCAATACATTTTCGATGATATGATATACTTGTCTTGGAAAGGGTGTTGTCAGTGAGCTTTGCAGGCATGCTTAGTTTAAGAAACTCAATCAAAAAGGGGGAGAATAAAAGTGAAGAAATTATGGAGACTTGAAGACATGCTGGAACAAGAGAAGACTAAGTAGTATCTTAGGTGTTGTGTAATTCCGCTCAAAAGGTTCTTTGAAAAATAAATCTATAAGAAAAGCAAATACATCAACATGTATTTGAGGAATGTGTCTCGGTTCCATTACTTTTTCATTATCAACCATTTTTTATTGTCTGCTTATGATTCTGGAATGGCGATTTTTTCTCACTCCGGCATCAGCTAATCAAGTGGCTTTAGATAGCGAGGAGTGTTATTCAAGATAGACGGTATCAATCATATATCTCTTGAGATGGTCCTTGTAACACCCCGGTTCTCTTAAACCAGGATTGTTTCAGTTATTAAAGTTTTGTTGATGATCAAAGTAAAATCTCTAGAGACTTTTGTCCTAATGTTGCAAAAACAGAAAAAACTAAAAAAAAAGAAAAAGAACCATAATTTCTCTTAGGCTTAAATCACTTCTTTCTCCTCTCTCAATCACTCATATTCTCTGTTCATGGAGACTGTGCATCACCACTAAAGTCTCCTAAGGCCTCCTTCTTACTCCTGGAGTCCACCTCTTTCTCCTTCTCATTGTCTACCATTTTATCCTTCAAGAGACGTGACTTTCAAGGCTTCTCCGCGACAATCCATAAGCAATAGTGTGACGAGCCACCTATGGCTGTGAAGGTCTGTGTCTTAGCTTTCTATAAAACCTGAGATCGCCTCAATCGGAATTATATCCAGAGAGTTATGGTCATTCTCCTCCAGGATGTCCAGTCTGCCGCAACAGCATTCATCAATCCGAACAACCACCTTGCGAGGCGTTTTCCCAGTGACTCAGAAGGAATTAGATGAGGAGACACCCATCAACGCGAAGATCTGAATCTCCTATTTCCATGGAGCCTGAGACCACCATGATCTGATTAGGGATGAAGAAGTTATGTCTGTTCTACTCCATGAGGTCCAGTCTGTCCGCCACACCATCTCTCAGTCCGAATAGCCATCTTGCAAGAGGCATATCTGGAGTTACAGAATGATTCAGACGGTGCGCAACCTATCAAAACGAAGGTCCAGACGTCATCTTTCCATGGAGACAAGAATTATGGCGATACGAGTTCTGTGAAGAGAGTTATAGGCATATTTCCTCAGCCTGTCTTTTCTGTCCAAACCAGTTTTCAGGTGAGGATATGTTTCGGTCTTCTCCACCCATATATATTGGTTTCTGGTGGATCAAGTCATTGATAGTATGCTGTTTTGTATGCTTGTTGATGTGCTTGTGTTGTATTTGTGTTGAGTTGATAGCTAATTTTAACTACAAAGTTTAAGAATATGAATTGTTGCATGAATTGTGTTGATTGAGTGTTGTAAACTGAACTGATCGGGATATGATATCCAAGACGGTTATAATTACCGGATCTGGGAATCCGAGGGGATCTGGTATCCAATAATAATACCTGGATTTGGTATCCAAAGGGTCTGATTTTGGTAACCGAAGGGATTTGGTATTCAATGATAATACCCGGATTTGGTATCCAAAGGGTCCGGTTCCGGTAACCGAAGGGATTTGGTATCCAATTTTGATATTTTATCTGTTTACTACAAAAATTGAGTTTGAAGCTGATTTGTTGAGTTATTGCTTGTTCAATATGTATGTATGGATCTGAAGATAAAATTATGATTTGTTGATAGTTGTTAGCATGGTTGTCTATCTTGTCTTGCCTAGCTGGTTGCTTTGTGTATCGGTGGATTTGGTGAGTCTTAACTCACCCTTACTGGGTAACCATGAATTACTCACCCCTCCTCTTCCTCTGTTTCAGGTTTAAGATACTTGAGTTCAATGTGCTAAAGCTGGTGTTCGATTTGCAAAAGAGGGCCCCAAGGCTTTGATGACAACTGTTGTGAACTTGAGCTGAACTTTATGTTCGGTAATTGTTCTTAACACATGGTCTCTTGCGTGTTCAGAGAGGCCGGGTATTACAGTCTTTCTATGTTAAATGCACAACTTCTCGCCGATGCGGCTAATTAATATTTTGCTTGCATTGTTTAGTTTGTTCTTCTCGATTTTTGCTTCCTTTCCTATTATTTTGGGAGCATTGGTTTTGTAAGGCTTCACGCCAAACATTTCCTTAGTATTAAGTATTTTGCTATAAAAAAAAGAAAGATCTGCTTATGTCTGTATTGGACCATCTTCGTTGTTAAAACCAATCGCTTTGGAACCTGGTTGTATTTGAAGAGGTGTGCTAAATCTTCACAATCCTAATTCTTAGGGGTTTATGATTGATTTATACAGTATAATAATTTCATTCATGAAACAACTCAGTAATATTTTACACAATCAGATTTATACGAAGTCATAGATTTCACAACAAGCAAATACATAAAATTTCACGGTTGGTGTAGATCCAATGATCCATGGTCACCCTTCTGGTTCTTCTTCTTTTTGCTTTTCTTCTCGTCTCTCTCGATCCAGTGATTTTTTCATACAGTCCAACGTGCAACAATATTTATCTATCCTCTTGAATACCAATGTATCTACACAGCGATCACCACATTTATCGCAAAATGGCCTAGGATTACCATTGTTGGGAACAATTTCAACCTTGTTATCATTTATTTTGATGGTATGGTTCGGCTTCATGTATACCTCTTTCCCCAATAAACAAGTAACATGAAGAGTGACTCTACAATAGTCACATGTGTAGAACCACTTCTTTGCATCTAACTTTAATTCACATAATTCACACCAGTATTGGCCACTTGTTGTATTCTTTTCGCCGTAACAAAGATTCAACATATGACGATCGTATTTGTAATGCACAACTTCTGGTAACATAGCACATTTGAGGCCCAAAAAGAACTTGCATTCACTACTCTCTAGGTAAAAAGGTGAACATTGTTTGGAGCCACACCCCATGCATTTACCTTTGGTCAAATTAAAGAAGAGAGAGTGATCATGGCTGCCATGATTAACGGGTTCGGCAAGAGAAGCGCACCTGGCATCTAGTTGAAATCTACAACCTTTTACTTTGCATTGGTACATGAATCCACATCCTCTTTGGTGACAACCACTGCATTTAAACAAGCCTTCTACAAAAACCATGAATTGGATCAAGTAAAGATTAGTAGGGACTGGAAGGAGTGTGAGTCGGTGTTTGTGGAGTGGATGGTCTATGCTGCGAGGAAGAGATGCACATGACTTGTGGAGAATGAAGTCGCATTCGATACAACTATACAAACTATCAGAGTCAAGTATTAGAAGGATGCAAGCTTGGCAGAACTTGGTTCCATCGCATAGACCATGTTTTGCTCCATAAAACTTGAGATGATGGTCATGACTAAAGTGTAGTACTGTGTCCTCATCTATCTTCTTGAATGAATCTCCATCTTCTTCAAGTTCTTCAGGTTCTTCACCGATATCTTTCCCATCCCACACATCTTCCCTCGTTGCGCATTTCGAATGGACAGCATAGTGGCAACTTGTTTTGCTGCAAGAGTACTGCCCGTAGTTTACACTGATAGTTTTGTGGCAAACTCCGCAAGAGAAACCATCAGGGACATGTTGAGGCTGGATGTTCGGGGAGAAAAGAGAGTGAGTGTAGGAGAGACGGTGTTTGTGTCGGGTGATCTTAATAATACTAGGTAACTCCTCGATACATTTTCCATGAGCTATGTAGTTACGAGAAATACAAGTATAGGCATGATCACTAGTACTGTTGAGTGACTCCCCACAAGCATCACATGGCAATGAGATACGTCTTGGAAAAATATCAAAGGTCGTATTCCCATGGATCTTAGCTCCCTTGATTGTCGGAGGCGGTGGATTTAGAGCACAAGTGGCGTTCAAAGTGAACTTACATTCAGGACAGTGATAGTACATGTCTTGAAGTTCTCTCTGACAACACTTGCATCCTCCAAGATTCTCATTACCGGGAGAGGGAGCTTCGTCTTCTGGCCATGAATGGGGTATCGAAGAATTAGAGTTTGAGAGATTTACGAGTGTAAGAGAGTGGGAGGGATGATAAGGGTGATTTCTGATCTCCGGTGCGAACATGTAACAACCAATGTGTGACTCGTTATTGCAAGTAGAACAAAAGAAAGTGTCTTCATCTTCATTGAACTTGTCTTTGCATACATAGCAATGAGAGAGTTGTGGATAGTCTCGCCGACAGAGTTTGTGAGGCTCAGAAGGATTAGAGACAGGACATTCCAGTTCCATTGGTTCCTGTAAGAACTTAATGGACTAGAAGCAAAATGAAGTGTGCTGGACGTTTTCAGACGAAAGGCTTTGCAAAAGAAATGCTTAAAACAAAAAAAATCAATTGTTTTGGTGGAGCCCTCGTAGAGTTATTGCATTCAATTGTTTCTAAAATCCCACTAGACTGACTGGTTCCTCATAAATTTTCTTCTAAAATCCCACTAGACTGACTGGTTCCTCATAAATTTTCCGCGTTTTTATTTGTTGACCAAAAGAGAAGAAAGTCTCTTTTTGTATTTTATTTGAAGGCTATTGATTTCTCAATCAAGATTCAACAATTAAACACGCATAGCTGGCCATTAATTGGGCTCTTTATTGCTCAATTTTCCTTGTTTTTTTTTTATATGAAAAAGTGTTGAGAGACAGTATTAGTAGTATATATTTTATTAAAAAAACAAAGGATAAATCCAAATGTTTAAAACCCGATTAATTTTCTAATGAGCATAAAACATGACACTATTTTGAATGGCTGAATAAGATTTACTAAATATATATTCGAGATAAATCAATCTCTGAAAACCATATGACTCCTTCTCCTCTCTAACTGTGAGAACTGAGAACCATTACATTAACCCACCACCATTTACTTATAATAGGACAATATTTGTTTGGTGGTATGGAATATGCACTATAATCGATTGGCTAAAAAATACACCAAATACCTATTTACCTACATATTAACTAAAATTGTTTCGCTAAAAGCAATCTCAACCTACCTGCGGTGAGTTTAATTCCATTAGTGTGGTCTTAATTTTCATATGCCACATGAAATTATTTCTTTTTAATAAAACATTTTCAATCTGAGCACACTATCGTTGTGATTTAGAAAGAAAAATCAGAACTCTCAATTTAGCTTCAAAAACATATTCAACAATAAAACCAGTTGTCAACAATAAATCAGTTGTCAGCTATAAAACACACCCAAGGGAAAATCATTAAGTGGAAGCAAAAAGGAAAAACAAATCAGAGCATCACATGTCTTAGATAATAAGTCAATTCTTTGGCATATTCAAAACCTTGATGTAACATAAACCAAAAATTTTAGAGAGTACATTTATTCAATCACAGCCAATTTATGGTAGTTTAATGGTATTAGAATTTTACTTTGTTAGTTGATAAACCTTAGGATTTTTTCTCATTTTCTTCTTTCTTCTGTAGTTCCTTCTTTTCTTCTCCCTCATGTTCTCTCAATCTACCTTAATGTGAGACTTACAAAAAACAAAACAAAATGTCAAAAGAAATCTCTTCCTCAGAAGTATATAAAAGAATAGATGAAGCAGAAAATAGCAAGGAAAAACTTCTTCTTAACTATGTTCCTGTCTACGTTTTACTTCCTCTTGTAAGTCTTCAGATTGTGCATGTATTTGGATAATAGCTTTTTACAAAGAAAGATTAGAAAACATATCTTAACTAAGTAGGGAAACAGATTGATTTGTTCAATTTTCATTTTTCCTACTGTTTTTTTTTTTTTTTTTTTTTTTTTTTTGTGTGTGTGTGTGTTTTATACGATAACACAAGGGAGTGTATAATGTGGATCAAGTGACTTTAGGGGCTTTTTGCTATTTTACTTTCTGTGTTGTTGCTGGAACAGTAGGATCCAACTTTGCAATTTTGATATCAATGCAGTTTGGATTGGTTGCTTTAAATAAAAAAAACGCAGAAATTCAATCTATAGTAAAACAATTAAAGCGTCTCAAGGATGAGGCATATATCGATGGCGTGATGATCGATGTGTGGTGGGGAATCGTGGAGTCCAAATCCCCTAAGTCATATAATTGGGATGCTTATAAAGAGCTTTTCAAGTTGATCCAGCCTTTGGGACTCAAGATCTATGCCATCATGTCTTTTCATAAGAGCATCCAAAACAAGAAAACCATCTCTCTCCCAGAATGGGTTCTCAAAATTGGCAAAGATTATCCCGATATCTACTACACCGACCGCAAAGGCTATCGAAACAAAGGGTGCCTTAGTCTCGGGGTCGATAATGAACCCCTCTTTGATGATGGAAATGGTACAAAACGAACTGCCGTACAGGTAAACCATAAGTTCTCGATCTGACCAAAATCTAATAGCTCAATTGGTAAATATGTAAGGTAAAATCTAGGAGTTGATGGTCGATGTTTTTTAGGACGGGACCATATAACACTGTATGATGTTCTGGTCTTGGACTTGAAGTGATCCACGCATCTAGACCCGTAATATCTTAGTTATTCAAGAAAAAGAAAAGAAAAACCATATGTTTTGAATGGTGACAATGGACAAATTAATACGACGTAAACTAGTCTGCTAATAATATAATTTGCTACTAATTAAAACCTGTCGATAGCCAACAAACATTTTTTCTTGGGCCAGTTCCATTGGGGAGCAAACCTTGTTGATGGAAAAGGAAAAGAAGTTTAGTGTGTTTAGCAGTTACCACCATATAGTTATATTATTGTTTTATGACAATGGGCTAATTTTGGTATAGATATGAAGATTTCCATATCATAATCAGAACTGGCCTAGCTTTTTCAGCATCTGTAAATTATTTTTCATCGTATCATTCTTTGATTCCATTAATCATATGACTTTCATGCATTGACAGATATACAGTGATTTCATGACTAGTTTCAAAGAAAACATGGCAGAGTTTCTAGAAGCCAACGTGATAGTGGCCATTCAAGTCAGTCTCGGACCCGAGGGCGAACTTTGCTACCCTTCTTTCCCAATATATCATGGGTGGGCATACCCCGGCATTGGACAGTTTCAGGTTCGTAAATAATACAAAAGGTTTCATCACACCCATACAGAATCTAAACCTCACTTCCTAAACACTGAGTTGATTTTAATTCTAGTGCTACGACGAATACTTAAAGAATGATTTCAAGGATGCGGCAGAGAAGGTAGGACATCCGGATTGGGATCTTCCACAAGAAGAGACCGGAGAGTACAATAACAAGCCGGATGAAACAGAATTTTTCAGGGAAAATGGGATATACACCACGGAGAAGGGGAAATTCTTCTTGGAATGGTACTCTAACAAGCTCATATTCCATGGCGATCAGATCCTAAGAGAAGCTAACAAAATCTTCACTGGCTTAAAAATTGACTTGGTTGCCAAGGTACTACGTACGTGCTATATATAAACGTCTCCAATTTAATAATGCTTCAAATATTTTCGGGACGTAGGTTACAGGAATTCACTGGTGGTACCACCATCACAGCCACGCGGCCGAACTGACTGCCGGATATTACAACCTTGAAGAAAGAGATGGTTACCGTCCCATCGCCAATATGTTTTACAAACGCAACTGTTTGCTAAACTTTAGTTGTCTTGAGATGAAGCACCCCATAATCTATTATCAGCCCTACGAGAAACCTTTATCTGATCCCCATAATCTTGTTAAAGCGGTAAATCCACTCAAAAGAGTTTTTTATGATGGTGATAGTTAGACTTAATGATAATGTTGGTAGATGGATAACCGATCACCGAGATTAAAAGGTCGAGAATATAAATATAGGGGCTTAATAACATATACTCATTTTTTTATCACATTAATCACATATATCTTCTTTTAGTTATTTTCTTGTAAAAATTCTAAAATATCTCTATTTAAATATTAATTATTTATGAGGTTTTAAGGTTTGGGATGTAGGATTTAGGGTTTAAAAATCTTAAACCCTAAAATCCTAAACCAAAGTCTTTCCACCCCTAACAAACTCTAACCTCCTAAAATATAAACCTTAAATCCTAACAATTAAACCCTAATACTTATTAAAAATTAAACTCTAAGTTATAAGGGTTTAACCTTAAATCATAAACCCTAAGTAAATCATAAACTCTATAATTTTACTAAACCGTAAATCCTAAAATCCTAAACCCTAACAAATATATAATTTATAATGAAAAATAATTTTGATAAATGAAAGGTATAATGATATTAAAATAAAAAAGGTGGATATATGTGATTAAAAAAAAGAGTAGTTATATGTGGTTAGTGGGTATGTAAAGTTGGGTATATTTGTCATTCTCTCATAAATATATTAGCTTAGGAAACTTATTTTATATAAATATATTATTTACACTTATGTTTATCTCAGTTNAATATATTAGCTTAGGAAACTTATTTTATATAAATATATTATTTACACTTATGTTTATCTCAGTTTAGAAGATTAAAATCTATTTATTTTCTATAGTAAGTTTACAATTATTCTTATGAGAGTCTTCTTTTTCTGTTTTTTCTTTCAAATTCTTAATTATGAGAATCGATCTATCTTATATTTTTCCCAAAGACTTTTTGTGTTCTTACTCATCAATTTATCAAATGACAATTAGTTAGTTTCTAATCGCAAATTTTCTTGTAGTGTTTATTTAATCTCTTTATAATTTTGGTTTGGTTTTGGCTTCTGGTTGTAAGGTCTTGAGCAAAGCATGGAAAGAATGCATAGAAGTGATTGGTGGAAACACAGACGAGATTGAAAATGCCGAAGGCTACAACCAGGCTCTTCTTAATGTTAGGCCCAATGGTTTTAACCCCAATGGTAAACCCAAATTCAAAGTGTACAGCTTCATATACTTGCGAATGTCACACAAAATATTTAATGAGGACTACAGTATGTTCAAGAAATTTGTGAGGAAAATGCATGCGGATCTAGTAAGTATTAGTGGAGCCATAGAATATTTTTTTGATGTGAGTATTATAGATGTATGATTTATTTTATGTAACTAACTATTAGTGAATGGACAAGGATTACTGTGGGGAGGCAGAGAAGTATGCCCATGAGGTTGAGTCGAGTGCAAGGATCACTGTTAACGAAATTTTGGCCAAGACCAAGCCAAGTGCATCATTCAAGTGGGACTCTGAAACCGACATGAAGGTTGATGGTTGAACCTATGCACAAGCAATGGTTGCGTCAGATAGGGATGGTACTAATCGAACAAAAAGCATGGGAATAAATCTCTCTAAAGCATGGTTCGTTTTAATTGTATGCTTTTAAATTTGAACTAGATTTTGATTTGCACCAAATACAAAATTAAAATATTAAATAATGTTTGTTTTTAATCATCGGGATCAGTATTATTAAAAGTAAGCAATCGAAGGATACAAAGAACAATAAATCAAAATAATAAAAACTCTAATATCACAAGCCTAATTAAAGTTATCTAGATACTGAGTCAACCATGAATGTCCTTCTGATCTTGAAACCATGAAGATTCTTCTTAAATAGAGAGTCTAAACAACCTTTTGACGCTTGAATTTTTGAATCTTGTATCTTTGTTTTGTCAAGTCTCCTAGTTGAAAAAGATAAGCCCAAAAAGAGAAACCAAGAAAAAAAATCCAACTATAAACTTTATTTCCAGAGTAATTATCTGAAGAAAAAAAATAGCCTCAACCAGAGAAAACCATAAGCCCTAACCTACCAGAAAAACCATAAGCCCCAACCTACAAGGAGAACCACACGCCTCACAGTCTAACCGGAAAAAATAATATCGACATAAGAGAAAAAATAAAAAAATGAAACTTTTCGGTGGCAAGCGAGAAACGAAAAAAATTCAGGGCTAGGGGTTAGTATTAAATAATGTTTTGAATAAATTTTCAGAAAAAAATAAATTACAGTTCAGGTTTTGCCCGGCTTTTTAAGTTACAAAGTTTTTTTTATCCTTTCTTTTTTTTCTTTCTTTTTGTTGTTCTGAGCAAAAACAAAGTGTTGGGCCTTCTAAGGAGTATTTTCATACCTTATGGACATCAGTTTACTACTATGCAAAGAAGAATAATAATCTGCCACATGCTTCACTATCTTATTCAAAGTATGCAGTTTGAGATTGTAAGCGTATTTGTTTTTATTCTTGATATATATCAGTTAAATATCTCACAGCAATGAAAGCATGACTACAAGTATACATCTTTGCGAAAGTAAAAACTTTTATTCAGCCATTCTCATCACACTCAATAGAGTAATTCGCAATTCCCTTTCAAGAGATTGGGAAATGGTTCGTGTCCATCAAAGGTATTTACGTGTTCTTCCTCGCAGCGTAGGCACAGTATGCCGCCACTCCAGCAAACGCAGCAGCCGTCACTATAATATTAAAACACAACTCAATTTAGTTACTCTGATTGACATTGTTTAGTTTAGAATTAAATAATGGTGAAAAGATTCACTAACAAACCTGAAGCAATAACAGCTGAGTTGTTACTATCCTTCAACTTCGTAACCACGCAGTTCGATTCAAATCTCTTTCGATGCCTTTCTATATCTGAAGCCTGCATTAGCCAATGATTGAACTATTAGAAGATGAAAGTATCCGAAAAATACAATGAATGTTACTTAAAGCTAATGGATGATTTACCGAAAGTTTTCCAACAATCATATGAGCTTTATAGAAAATATCCTTAACATCATCATCATCACCCCAAGCTTCCCTAAATATACTAATCAAATCTTCAGTCACAAGCTCAACACCTCGTTCTTTAGCTTTCATCGCAGGTTGCCAAGATCTCAAGAACCCAATAAACCCTTTAAGCGAAAGCTTATGAGGAATGTCAAGAGTTATAGGCTTC
>OVAP01007115.1:0-11080 GCA_900406295.1 Aurinia saxatilis
TTTAAGAATTTAAATTTGTTGAATTTATTTACCAAAGTTTCGAAAAAGAATTATAAACTTTTAGCAATTTCTAAAAAGTTAAAAATGTGTATCTTATGTAAAAATTGTGCATTCTCCTTGTTTTAATGATAATTTTTTTCATATATGTACCACGAATCGTACAATTCATGTAATCCCAACACCATATATCATTATTACTGTTTATATATATATATACTATTTCTTGTTCCAAAGGTTTCAAATTTGGAATCGAAATGGCAAAGACAAACGCAAAACCAAAATTATCAATCATAACCGGTTTTACTCAAGTTAAACTTAATCGTGCAATCAAACCTATTAACCAAATTACAATGATGTTAAATGAAAGTTAGNTCAAGTTAAACTTAATCGTGCAATCAAACCTATTAACCAAATTACAATGATGTTAAATGAAAGTTAGTCCAATTTTTCATTACTATGTTATTGTAAATGTTAGTCTTGGATAAAATTTTTTAATTCATAATAGTGTTGAGTCAGCTTTTCTAAGAACAAATTTCTCTAAAAATTATTACTTACTAAACGGCTTATGTCCAACTATAATATGTGGCAAAGAATATACCAAAACATGTGTCAAATCCAATAGATGGAAAATGAGTATATTCTAGTTATACATATGTAAAATCAAGCTGTATAGTAAAATTCAAAGAATTTCATTCCATTTCTGTTTGCAGAAATAGTAAACTAAAAGCCTATTATTCTATACTCATTATCAATGTGGAAATTCAAAGACGGAAACAAAGACTTTTTATTCCATTCTTACAAAAAAATAGTTACTTTGTAAGCATATACACATTTCCCTTTCTATAGTGTTCAACTTTTGGCCAGTCTAGTTTACAAATAAAAAAAATGTTGAATTCCTTTGTAAAAAGGATGAAGAAGATAAGATTTTGTTTTGAGTAATAATTTATCTTTGATTACCATAAGTAGCATAAGGAAAGATTTAGTTGAGTAGTGACCACAGAAAATTGAAAAATAAAAAGTAATAAAAGAACACATGGCAAATCTTCTATCTATAGCCGTCATGAGAAAAAGTGGACCCACCCCAATATGATGAAGAACTACTGGCTGTTCGCCAGCGTATTAACTAAATTAATTTAATACGAGCATCCAAAATGACAATTCTAACCCTACTCATTGAGGTTAACGTGGTGGCTAAATTGGGACACTGAAACATTTGTTTTTGACTAAGCGCGTGTCGTTAAAACGTGAGATACTCGCGTCAAAATCAGCCGCCAGGAGAATCCTCTTTCAATCAATTACATTTAGAGATCTAACTCTAATTTCTAGGGTTTGCTCGCGATTTTCAGATTATCCTTTTTGTCAGATAATACAACAAAAAGANCTAATTTCTAGGGTTTGCTCGCGATTTTCAGATTATCCTTTTTGTCAGATAAAACAACAAAAAGATTCGATTTTTGTNGATTATCCTTTTTGTCAGATAATACAACAAAAAGATTCGATTTCGTGATTAATTCCGATTTTGGATGGTGGAAATGAGGAAATCTGGGGGTTTGAGACCGGAATCTGAATCGGCGACCAAGTTTCACGATGAGTTTCCGGTGAAATTGGAGATCGTTGACGATGATTTAGAGGAAGAGCATGCTCCTCTCAATAAGCGATCTAGGGTTTGTTCTTTTTTCTCTCTTAATTTCATTTTAGCTGATTTTGTTTTGTTTCTTCCAGAAATTTGATTGCCAAATGTTTATTTAAAAGCCGATTGGTGTATAAATTAGGGCTGTAATGGTGAAGACTGTTCATTTATCGTCTTAAAGGAATTTAATTTTCTGATTTATGTAATGAATTTAGTTATGGAGCTCTGGGACAAGCTCATCGGCAATGGCACCGGCTAAGTATAACCCGCTTGACGAGCCGAGTCCTCTTGGGCTGACTCTTAGGAAGAGTCCTTCTTTGTTGGATTTGATTCAGATGAGGTTGACGCAAAGCGGTGCTCCCAAAGGGGACTCGCTGCAAGGTGGTGTTAAGAAGGAGAGTAAAGGTATTGCAGCTGCGTCAGTTGGAGCCACCATGACTCAAGGAAGTATTGAGAAGCTCAAAGCGTCCAACTTTCCTGCCTCCCATCTTAAGATCGGGCAATGGGAGGTGAGTCTTGGACCGTTTTTTTTTTGTTTTTCTTGTGGTATATGTTTCACGGTGTCTCATTTTAAAATCTGAGTTTAAATGGTTCTGGTTTTGTTTGTAGTATAAGTCGAGGTATGAAGGTGATTTGGTGGCAAAGTGTTACTTTGCAAAACACAAACTTGTTTGGGAAGTGCTGGAACAAGGTCTTAAGAGTAAAATCGAGATCCAGTGGTCGGATATTATGGATTTGAAGGCAAACTGTCCTGAAGATGGACCTGGAACATTGACTCTCGTGGTAAATGATTCCCTCAGGCTCTGTTCTATTTGCTCATACTATGCTTTTGTTCAACTTTAATTTGTGGCCTCTTTATGTTTCAGCTTGCTAGGCAGCCTTTATTTTTTCGGGAAACAAACCCACAGCCTAGAAAACATACTTTGTGGCAGGCCACATCAGATTTTACCGATGGCCAAGCCAGTATGAACAGGTATAATCACAAATCTTGTATCCTCTGCATGTAATAGAAAACTAGGATTTTGTGACTGGGTAGTTTTTTATATCCTAGCTTCAGCTAATGATAGTCTTCATATGATCTATTAGGCAGCATTTTCTGCAATGTGCTCAAGGGATAATGAACAAACATTTTGAAAAGCTCGTTCAATGTGATCATCGCCTGTTCCATCTAAGCAGACAGCCAGAGATAGTTATGGACTCTCCCTTCTTTGATATACGGCAGTCTATTTTTGAGGATCCAAGTGAATCAAAAGGCCATCCTTATGGGAATATGAATCTTAGCTCAGGTCCCTCAATCTCTGGGACTCAGAATATTGCATCTCCTGTTGGGCCCCAGTCATCATCTGAACATATGTATCTGTCTCATGAAGCACCATCACCCAGCTCAGGTATGCCCATTCTGGGATCCTTTCATATTCGAAGGTATTTTGTACCTTTTCACATAAGCCAAACTAATATTGTGGGTATTCTTTTTCTGCTTGTTTTGCTTGAATCATCTCTAGTGATAGATGCTCGTGCAAACGAAGGAATTGGGGGTGCTGAAGCAGTCAATTCAAGAAACACAACGGATTGTGGTCGGACCGAAGCACCTGGACTACGCCAATCTATGTCACTCAGCGATTTCCTTGGGCTTCTCTGTGATTCAAAAAACCCAACAGATTCAAGTCAGGTTGAAGAAACAGCTGGACTAAACCAGTCTATGTCAGTCAGTGATTTCGTTGCACTATTATCTGATTCAAGAAACATAACGGATTCGAGTCAGATAAAAGTGCCTGGACTACAGCAATCGATGTCGGTGAGCGATTTTGTTGGACTTTTCTCTGATTCTGCTGGTGGAAATCATCAGGAACATCTGGAGAAATTGGAGAACATGAAACAGCAGTTGCTAAATGATAACTTCCAGTTCGATACACCAGATGAGAAATCTCTCATGCCAAGGGTTAACTCTTTATTCAACCTGTTGTACAAGGATCCTAACGCCACTGCAAACTCACAGCAAAGTACTGAAATCTCAGCTGGGTTGAAGTCTGAACCCAGTAATCTGAAGGGGGTTGTATCTGACAACAACAACAACAGAGTTCTTGATCCAGCATCTAGCAGCAGACCACAGGGTATGATCAGGAGAGACTCATTCAGCGATTTGCTACTACACCTTCCCCGGATCACATCCTTGCCAAAGTTCTTGTCCAACATTTCAGAAGAAGATGGTGATGCATATAATAGATGATTTTATAGTTTCTGCCGTCGTTTTCCTGATTTGGCAAGTATAGGAACCTGAACTAGTAGCTTTTCTGCTTTTCATGTAAATCAAAATGATCAGGGATTTGAACAAACATGTTTTGATAATGAATTTCTGTAGATCATCCACAAGATAAAACAAAGTTATTCCATTATTTGTCATAAACTTCTACTATCTTTTATATATGTAATCTTGTTCTTTTATTACAGCAGCATTTGAACCAAAGCAGGATATGTACAAGGATATAAGATTAAACTACGATCAGTGATCATCAGCTGTACAGAAAAAAGAAAGAGATGAAATGAAATAAAATAAAATAAAGAAACCCAACACCCCACAAATCATACAAAGGGCTGTCCGGTTTTTTCACTGTTATTTGAATTAAAACTAACAGTATTTACATTTTTTTCTTTTCTTTTTTTNTTTTTTTAGGGGGAGGGGGTTTCTTCCATCACTTCTATCTGCCTTAAGAACAAGCAAAAGGATCAGGAAGCTTGTTGATGAATAGCAGTGTCAGGAAGCATTGCTATTGTTACTATGAAGTATTCACATCCTGAAGAGAGACCATAAGGGTTTGATGATGTCGTTGCCGAAGATGATGTTGACATTGAACTTGACGCCAGAGTTCTAGAGACCTGGTCTGAGCCGAAATGATCTGTCTTACCCGTCTCGGGAATTACAGAAGCTGAAAGTGCTGACAGCAGGTTTACTGTTTGGCGCTCGATGTGGACAATCTGTCCAACGATGTATGGAGGCCGGTTTGGGAGGTGATCTGTGAACAATGCTTCGGATTCAGAGGACAAGTAGTAGTTTGGGCAGTTCCTGTTGATTGCCTCATAATGTCCTGTTTGGTTTAGCACAAATGCTGCTATCTCATGGACTTCAAGGCGACCAAATGATATCTTTTCCTTATTTGCCTGTCCACAGAGTCACCAATTTACTCATTCAAACAAAAAACACTCTAAATTACAAATGAGCAGCCAAAAAAAAAGAGAGAACGTTTGAGATGCAACTGACCATAAAACAACAAATGCATTTGCTGCAAAAACAATGACTGTTAGTAATACTAGAGATAACAGGAGTCTACCTGCTTTCCAAGTTGGTGTTTAGTGTACAATGTTTTCACCAGCTCTTTCTTCTCCTCCAAGTCCTTTTTGGTCTGTTCACCCGTAGTTTCAAGATTTCGGCACTTCTCAAGTAATTCCTCTCGGTGTTTGGAGAGGAAGCTAACTTTGTCTGCCAAGACTCGGATGCATTTTCGGAACTCAGCAGTACCATCATCTTCATTGTCATTAGTGGAGCTGTGAAAGGAGAAATGCAAACCCAGAAAACATTTTCAGAAACAATAGCTTGAGAAGTGGATAACTAAAATATTCCCATATAACAAAAAGAGGAAAGTTATGTTTTAGGAAGCTACAATACAAACAGGAACTTACTTGGCTAAAGCTTGAGCCAAAGTACGCAGAGAGTCAGCAAATGCAGGAACCCCACCACCAGCACAGACAGAGCTCCGGAATCTTTCAAAGAGACCTCGCATCTTCACAGCTGATGCACGGAGTGCATTATACTCAGAAGCCCTACGATCAGCCGCACAGAGATGGGTCTGAGCTTCTTCTCTTGCTTCATGTAAGCAGTTCTCCAAATGTGCACAATTCATCTACAACCAAGATAGCAATATTTAAATTTAAGGAGAAAAAACTGATATTGTGCACAGGCATGGTGACGCAGAAATGGCAAATTTATGTCAATATCACAAACATAAAACTGTTTGCAGCCCTCTTGTCAGATTCTATTAGTCACCCACTGCGACAAACGAAGAATTCCCCCAAAATTGAAGGATAGGTCAACACCTAATTAGATGTCCGCCACTATCACAAACATAACAATTGTTCACAGTCCTCTTGTCAGTTCTAGTGGTGACTAACTCGGATATACAAACAACCACAATCTGAATGATTGGTCAACCAGGTGTACACCGATATCTTATGAGCCTCTATCTGTGGCTCCTAGATGTTGGCTTCAACTGGTTTAGGCATTATGCAAAAGCATACTGAACCTTCCTAGCCCAGATAATTGACATCATTACCCATTAAAGACCACGGAAAAAGGTGAAAAGACATCACTGACATCATACTGAACCTTCCTAGCCCAGATAATTGACCTCGGATGCTAAAATTAGACGTCTAGAATACCAGCAACCAAAAGATGTGAAAAGATAACACACCAAAAAAGTAGAGGCTTGCTACTAAATTAACAATGCAATGAATGAATATCAGAGTGGGATGATTAGAAAACCCAAAAAAATGAAATAGCAGCCAAACCTGGGATTCTTCAAGAAGCTTCTGATTCATATCCAGCTCTCTGCTTAGACTTGCTACCTCCTCAATAGCACCATTAAGCTTGGACTCCGTCTCACTCAGCTTATTGGACTTTTCCATTAGCTCATTCCTAAGTTCCAAGATAATATCATCATTGTGTTTGACATCTAAGCCAGTTGCCACATTATCATGGTCTAAAGATTTTTGTGGGCTCTCCGCTGTCGAACTGTTACTTAGAACCACACCCATTTCCCCCGCCACGTTATCCTTTCCACCCTTTTCACTGTTTTGCTGGCTTTCCAGCATTGATGAGTCAAGCATAGGACTCAGCATCAGAGAGGAATCCATCATATTCTCATCCATACCTTCCCGTGCTTTACATGGCTGCTTGCTAGAAAGATTTGAAAGACAAGAGACCTCATCCATGGGCTCTGAACCACATACATGAGGTTTGTTGCCTTCCACGTCACCTGAAGCTTCTGCTTTGTATTCACCAAGTTTTTCGTGCATAGGATGTAAGCCAGATGCATCCTTATTACTAACATGTCTTTGCCCCCGTAGATACTCATCAGAGAGACGTTGTTCCAATTCACGGATTCGCTTCTCATATGAATCACAGTTCATTTGTTTTTCCTTGAGCATAGATAGGAGATGTTTCTCATAGTCAGCTTTGGCCTGCAATGCCTCTGCTGTCTTCTCTGCAGCATTTTTCAACAAACTTTCTACTTGGCTTTCATCCAGTACATCATACTCTACTTGGGGGCCTAATGAACAAATCCGAGATAATGCAGAAGCAAGATCAGCTTTTAGTTTTGCATTCTCAACTTCCAATTTGCTGGTTCCAGCTATTTCTAATAGATCAGAGGCTTCTAGGATATCATCAATATTGTCTTTTTCCAAACTGTCTATACCAATTTCCTCAGGCTCAGCGGAAAGAGAGCTATCACTAGACATGGCCAGTGAACTCCTTGAGGATGCAACCTTTGAATGCAACCCAACTAGATATTCAGGAGCATATCGATCAACATCTGTGATTTCAATATTGAGTAAACTAGTATCATAAGGAGCGACATTGACATCACATTGAGTGGGAGTATCATATAGACCCATTGAAGCCAACACATCACGAGGTACAAAGGGACCATGTGTTTTAAGAAACTCCTCACGTCTCCTGACCTCTGTTTCCCTCTTCATAGCAAGCTTTTCTGCCAATTGTCCAGCCATGCCCATGTAAAGCTTCATAGAGGCTTTTCTCCTCACAACCTCTGCGAGGCAGGCCCTATAAGCAGGGCCAACACCACGAACTAACTTCAGGTCTGCAAATAAGTCATCCTGACGTACCATTGCCTCTCTAAAAACAGGAAATTGTAACTTAGCATCTTTAATGATATATGTGACATATGTTATCTTCTGCATGTAACTGTGAACAAAGCTGTTCATCTCATTCTTCTTGTTCTTGCAGAAATCCAGCAATTCTGAAATGGAGTTATAGCAAGCCTGCATTTTGGGAAGGTGATTCTTGTCATGCACTTCATACATAGGACCCAGGGCTGAAACAGCATCATGAGGTCGGAGAGATGAGGACAATTGGCTAGACATGCAATCATCCACGAGCTTCTTAACCGTATTGACATCTTTGCTGTTTCAAAATTCACACCGCACCGTCAGATAGCAAAAACTTTCAATGTGTAAAAAAGGGAGAAAGTTTCATCATCTGAATTGACCACTAATCAACATAATATTTCCAACAGAGACATGAAAAGAGGTTTGCAGTTTAAGATATGAACAAACCTGAGAGATTGCATTATGCTCTTTTGCTCGTTAATGAACCGTTCGTGATCCTTAACAGCCATTTCTATGTTCTTCGTTGACAAGGAAGCCCTGCAAGCAAACAACTCTTCTACCTTGCGTTTGACATCAACAAACATCTGCTGGAATTGTGCAATCTTATTCTCAAATTGCCTATGAGAGCTTGTACAATTCTCTACAGCCTTCTTAAGGTTATCTTCCTTGACAAAGTCCAATAAGCATTTCCTGGTGTCAGTTTGCAGATAAGGGTGAATCTTTGCTGACCTCAATTTCTCAATATCCCTTAGAAAATTGATCAGCAAATCAGAATGGAGGCGGTGTTGATGCTTATAACGCTTCATAAATTCAAGAAAGTTCTGATAGATCACCCTGTAATACTGTTCCAGATTCCGCGTAGCAACTTCCACAGCCCTCTGTTGCACCTTTTGCTCTCTTGTCAACCTCTCGCAGTTCTCCTGTTTCTCAACCGTACAATTGAAGATGGTGCGGGCTTTATGGTAATGATACCGGAATTGCCTTTCATACAAAGGTAAAGCCTTTAAAGCTGGATCCGACGCATCGTCCAAGGGATGATGCTCGTGCAACGAAGCCGGTGGTAAAGAGTCAGAAACTTCGTGTAACTCAACATCTTCAGGCGATGGCGGATGTGAGTTGCTTTGCAGCTTAGCCTTGTTGAAAATAAACACTTCCCTGTCGCCAGCAGGAAGTCCAAAAGCAGAAAGCAGCTTCTGTGGCTCGAGTTTCATATCCAGCGAGAGAAGAAGCTGATCATTGAAGCCAATACCAGAAACAGATTCAACAAAACGCATCACAGATTCAACTGGAGTTGTCTCGTTACATTCAAACTCAAAGGAATGGCCATTCTCAGCCACACAAAGAAGAAGCTTGGCATCATCGGCAAAACTCTCAGTGAAGCTTCCGCTCATCGTATCCTCCACAGACCCAGTCAAATTCAGCCAAATCAAAAGTTGTACGAATCTGTTCAAGACAAAGACTTTCTAAATCTTCTATGATCCTTGACCAAAACCCACGAGCAGCAATAACTCAAAACCGATGATAATTTCCCCAAGTACCCACCACGAAATTCTCCAAATTTAACCCAAATCAAATCAATATCTATCCCCCTTGTTTCGCCTTCGTACGTACCCAGAAGAATCTACTTTTTTTTTGGTTAATTGGAAAAAAAAAAATGGAAGCAAACCCTAGAAGACGCAAAAGCAGACGTGATACGAGAAACGAAGGCGATTGCGTGAAGAGACGAGTGTCAAACTCCGATCAAAGAAAGAAACCACTTTAACTAAAATTCCCTTAAACTATAGTATTATTCTCATTACCAAAAACCCTCTTCTTCTACAAATCGATTTTTGATTTTATTTTTTCTCAATAGATTTTTTTCACCTTTTTTATAAAATGAAAAGTTACGAAGAAGCTTCTAGATGTAAGTTACTCTTTCACGCAACACCAGAGCCGATGAATTAAAACCCTTTCCTTCTCCCCCCTCCTCTCTCTTTTGTAGAAGAAGATAAAGNTATTTTTTCTCAATAGATTTTTTTCACCTTTTTTATAAAATGAAAAGTTACGAAGAAGCTTCTGATGTAAGTTACTCTTTCACGCAACACCAGAGCCGATGAATTAAAACCCTTTCCTTCTCCCCCCTCCTCTCTCTTTTGTAGAAGAAGATAAAGCCCAATTTTGTTTTTATTTTTATTANTCCTTCTCCCCCCTCCTCTCTCTTTTGTAGAAGAAGATAAAGCCCAATTTTGTTTTTATTTTTATTAATTTTCACGAGGGCACAGTAACTTTCTGAATTTCTCCTTTTCACCCCAATAGTTTTTCTAAATTGATAACACGTATAACCAAGTCGCTATTATTGACCTAATTGTACTAGACCTACTAGATTTACAATGTAATAAACGTGTTTTATTGGATTCGTGTTTTAAGTTTACTTTCGTTTGAGAAAAAATCTTACAAACCAAACTGATGTGGAACCTCCTTGGCCAATGCTAATTGATCAAGGATTTATTAATGTTTTTATTTTAAGATTAGAAACTCAGTTAGTATAATTTATTAATAATTATGCAGATTAATATGAGATAATTTTATATGTATATTGTTGTTAGACGCATCAAAAATGAAATGGTCTCATGGTCAAATTGTTAAAAAAAAAGAAACGAACTGATTGTGTTTGGTTTGGTGTAATACAGTAGTGATTTACATATATGCAAACAAAAGTATATATGAATCGCAATCTGAAACACACGTATGACAAGAAAACGTTATGTAGGTATAAAGTAAAATTAGCGTTTCATATCCATATGATCAGCTTGATTGACATGTGATGTGAATTGGACCACATATTACACAAAATGCCTATAGGCGGTCCATTATCATTGGAGATAAAAATGATTAAATTAACTATGCAAACAACTTGTCACTGGAAATAATCTCTTGAAAGTGATATTTCAATGTTTATACACATTTTTTGTCCTAACTTGGCTGCAATAATTTTCTTACTAAAACACAAGAAGAATAAGCTGTTCTTAATCTCTATTTCGTCTCTTGGACCCTTTGTTTTCAAAAATTTACGTTTTGCTTAATATAATACTTTTAAGATTTGAAAATATATCTATCTGTTGCACCTCTAGATGTGTTAAAGTTAACAATAAGGTGTAAATGGACCACCTTTTGATTGTGATTATATATGTGAATAGGCAAAAAAATAGCTTTGGACAAAAGTATAAGACCTCACATAAATCCAAAGGGTACGTAGCATCAGATTGGTTGAGCTTCCACATGGGAATTTCTGCAAATTTGTAAGCTTGTATAATAGATATATATAGGTAAATATTCTTTCATAACAGAGCTGATACCGGGGAAAAAAAATTGAATGAATACGACTATAATGCAAAATGTTGTCAACTTGTCATGCTATTAATGTAGAGATTGTGGCTGTAAATATATACTATATTTTTCAAAAAAAAATATATTATTGTGAATAATAGGATTGTGTGTTTATTCTATAAGAGGGGCAAGCCTTATATATGTTACATGATTAGGGTTTAGGTTCAATCTCTACATGAGCTT
>OVAP01007117.1:238-11075 GCA_900406295.1 Aurinia saxatilis
AAAAAAAAAAAAAAAAAAAGAAACATAAAAAAATCAGTAGGTCAGTGTAAATTCTTTATATATAGTATTAGTGTTACTCAAGTCCGGGGGAGAGTAGTGAATATTTCTGTTCAAGTGTGGGTTTGTCAAGCATCGAATGGGAAGTGAGTCTAGAATTTCCAAAGGCATTGAGATCAGAGAAGAGATAAGCTATGAAAATGGCATCGGTTTCTTAACAAGGCTGTGGGTTTATTTGGATGCTAAGGAAGTCATTGGAGAAGTACAAGGCGGTCTNAAATTTTGGATTAGTCAAGCAACTGTGTGGATTACTAAGTTGGTCAAGATCATTTCAGTCCTCCAAGCAAGGTGAGTTTTATATTTTCAAATCTCTTTCACAGTTTAGTTTATGTTTTGCTTAAGGGCAAGCAAAGGTTAAGTTTGGGGGAGTTGATATATCTCGTATTTTATCGGTTTTTATTATAATAAACCTATACTTATATTTATTTTAGAGTCTATATTATTATTATTAAAGTCCAAAAGAGTCATTTTAGGTGCATGGACGAGTTTTGGAGCTTGGGAAGGATCTAGAAGAATTATGGAGCAAAATAGAGCTTGAGGAGACAAAATAAGGAAATGAAGAAAAATGGCAAAAAATAAAAGAGGTGTTGATCGACACCACCCTAGTGTTGATCGACACCCTACGGAGAATCAGCCACTTTCCATAAATCTCAAGACCAAGTTTTTTCCCTAATTTTTTATGCTAATTCCTTAAACCTAAAAATTTGTCCTGAACCTTATATATATATTTCTACAGCCATTGTTTAGACTCATAGAATGCTTTAATTTTACTTTGAGAGAGTATTGGGAGAAGATTTCTTAAACCCTTCTTATTGAATTTATTGCTTTCATTCAATTATTGCATGATGAATTGCTTGGCCATGCTTGAGTAGTTCATTAGTTAGGTTTAAGGTTCTTATATTAGGATGATTTTCTGTTAACTTTAAGCTTAATTTATGAACCATTAATTAACTCTTCTCCTAGATGTTCTTATTGCTAGATTCATAGATTAGCTACCTTGAGTCTAGGTCATAGAGAATTTATTATACACGAGAGTGTTAATAAATTAGTGGAATTGTCTTAGGAGAGCTAGCTATCTTTTCTAAAAGAGATTTGGTTTAGAATAGTTAGTGAACAATTGAATCGGTTTGTTAATGCTAGTTTAAATTCCATAGGATTTCTCAAATAGATTTGGTCTTTCTAAGGTTTAAACTAAGATGGTAAATCTCAGCGAGAGTTGGATTTACTTGATAGAATTGTTCATGTTCTAGAGTTAAGGTTTACATACTCTTTGCACGACGGGTGTCGATCGACACCACATCAGTGTCGATCGACATTGCCCATTTTTAGGTTCAGAATTGATTCTTAATTGAAGTTTCCAAAACCTAGCGTTTGTTATAATTGATTTAAACTCTTTAAAATTACATATTGTTTGCGTTAGTTAGTAAAACACAAAACCAAAATCTTTGCTTTAATTTAGAATTTATTTAAATTAGTTTGTTTATTTTTTCGGTCTTCGTGGAATCGATCTTTAAGTATTATAACTGATATTTGTTGTGCACTTGCAGTTAGAAATACATAAGGTAAGACTTTGTGTATCAATTCCTAAACCAAATTTCTTTGCAAATAGGTATTTTGCTCATCTGAAATATTTCCAGCAAATAATTATGCTTTCATATCAATTAATTAACCTATAATCAAGATTCTAGGTGATCAAGCTAGAACTAGCATTAAACACAATTTTAGATGAAAAACTATATATGATTCCTCTAACAATTATCCTAAACTATCAATCCGTCATAAACCCAAGAATTACCCTTAGTCTAACAAGCAAACTACTCGCACATATTAATTGAAACAATCAACAAGATGAAATAATATTGCATAGAGAATTCTAATAAATATATTAAAAATAAGAGGGTTCATAAATTTTTCTCTAACTGACAGAGTAATGATATATCTTCTCCCTAAAAGCTCTGGAACAATCTCCTTGCTTAATTCACAAAATAATTTAAGATATGAATAACACTAGACCTAAAAATTGTAATTATACAGCCAAAACACGATTTGAGTCTTGTGGTAACTTTCCATAAATTTCTTGGTAAATCTGCAAATTCCTAATTCTCCTGGCAAACTCTAAAAACATGTAGGGTGTCGATCGACACCCTTTGTAAATCATTGCCATTTTTGCTTCTTCTTGACAAATTTTTTCAAGTGTCTTCAAGCCAATTGATTCCTTTTGCTTCAAAAACCTTCTAGAATGCTCCAAAATCACCAAATGTGTGCTACAACCTGTAAATACTAATAAAGACTCGAAAAACACCTAAAAGACTCTATAAAACAACGGATACCATGGTCAAAAACCCGTAAAAGTCATGATATATCAACTCTCTCAGACATAGCATTTGCTTGCCCTCAAGCAAACTTACAACAAAGTTGTGAAAGAGGTCTAAAAAAAATGAACTCACCTTCCCTTTGTGCCCTACACTATTTAGTCATCTCGTAAGCCACAATTTACAGAACCAATCTAAATCAGACCACCATGTACTTCTCCTTAGACTTCCTTAGCATTCCAAATTCGAACCCACAGACTAGCTACGAAGTCAATGCCATTATCATAGCTTGTCTCTTCTTTTGATCACAATGCCAATAATCTTCTAGACTCTTTTCTCATACGATGTTTAACAAACCAAGCTTGAACAAAAATATTCCCTACTCTCCCACCAGACTTTAGCATTTCTAACATTTTGTTGTGGATCATCGAGATTTTTAGTCTCTAGTCTATACCTTCATCTTTCAAAATATGGGTACCATCATTGGAAAGGTCATTTCCTAGGCTTCCCTCATACTTCACCTAATTGTATTGTAAAGTCACTTTTTCGAAAGGGAGAAAGATATATTGCGTTTTTAACACTTTTTAACACACGTTTTCCTTTTGTTTTTCTAGTCTTTTGGTTTGTTTATAGTCTTAACTGGTGCTTAATGCATTAGAGTTTGGATTGAAGCTTCGGAATGAAGATTTGAGGCAAAAGAGAGGCAAACAAGTGGAATAACAATGCAGAATCAGTTTAAAGTGTCTTATCGTGTCATGAGAAGGTCTTCTCATGGGAATTTCATTTTAAAATTTGGACAGGGCATAAGAAAATGAGTTAGCTTTACTTTGGCGGTGGTTTTAAGTCATTCTGATTAGCGGTTGAGAAGATATGAGTGTTTTGTTGAAGAGATGTCAGTCCAGCTTCAGAATGAACGCACAGAATGATCGATCATTCTCTGCCGGTAGCCAATTTTGGAAAGTCTTCAATCAGGAATTTGCTCAATCATGTCTTATTCTCTGAGATTCTGGACGAAACCCTTACAGTATAGCACTTCTGAGCCTCCACAGAACAACTCTTGATTAATTCTTCTTTTCTTTTGCTTTTGAAACACTTCTGTTCTCATTTTTGCTTTGATTTTATTCTTGTTTCCTTTGAAGATTGTTAATGATTTACCATTACCTTTCATTTCCTGTCATTACCACTGCTGAAAAATGTTCTAAACCTTATGCTATTTCATTTTTTTCGTTTTTTATAAAGTATTATTCATATTTATATTGTTCTTGATATATGTTCTTCATTATGTCACTGTTATTTGTTCATTTAATCATGTGTGAGTAGTCAGTTAGCTAGATTTAGGGGAATCGTGGATTGTTAGGATAGAAACTGGATGTATATATGTTAGATTTGTAGAGTCTTCCTCCTTGTGATGATGTAATGCTTAAGCTATCTTGATCACATAGTTTTCGTCTTTGGATTGTCTTTTAAATGAAAGTTGTAATTGACATCTAGAAAACTTACTAGGAGAGCAATCTGTCTTTAGCAAACGAAAGTTGATGCTAAAGCAGATCGTGAACATATCAAATCAATTTTGGTAATGCTTTCTTAGCTCTTTTAGATTCGAACAAAATTTTAGGCATCCAAATTACTAGGAGAAGTGACTGATGCCACGAAAGTGGATCAATTTAGATTTATATTTGAGTTGATGATAGTTCGAAACTGAACCTGGATAAACATCCAGTTAATATTAAATGTATTCCATTGATTATCCCTAAGTCTAGCGTTTTTATATTATTTGAATTTAAAACCGTAGAAAAATAGAAATCAAACCCGTCTTTTGATCATGTTAGCTTGATTTAATAATTTAATAGATTACAGTGTAATAAATGAGACTTATGGATTTGATCTTTTATTACAACACCGTTATGGTGATAGTTGTCAAGGTTTATTGATAGTATCTAAAAGACAACTTATTAAAGAGTAAGGAATCCTTTCTCTTACTTGTTGAATTTGTCAAGCATGAATGAAAGAATCAAATCCTTGAACATTGATCACATTGAAGTGGTGCAATAAGTTCAAACCGTTTGGATGTCTTTGTACTACTAATTGGCCTTTGGATTTTTCATTAATCTGATATGAAATTAGTTCTGCAAATATGGTAACTAAGAAGAAAATGTTAATGCAATAAACCAAATGAAAAGATCATAGTTCAACAGACTCTTGACTCAATAAAACGACAAACTGACTCAAGAAAAACATATAAATGACTCAAAAGAAACAAAGAAAAACACGTAAGTGATACACAAAGTTTTTACATATGTATTCTAACTGCAAGTGCACAGCAAATTCAGTTATAGTACTTAAGGTATCGAATCCACAAGGACCAATAAATTGCAAATTAATTTAAATAAATTCTAATTAAATCTAGGATGAGGGTTTTTTAATATGACTAACTAGCACGTCAGTAACAAATTAATGATGAGGATTTTAAACAATTAAAAGCAAGGGTATGCCTTGGGAATTTCGGGTGAAGAATCCAAATTGTAGCCAAAACATGTCGGGTGTCATTCGACACCAAGGGTGGTGTCGTTTGACACTGCACGGTTAAAATAGGTACCGACTCAGTTCTTAAACATGAAACCTAATGTAATGCAAACCAACTTCCATTGTGAATGCAATCTATAATTAAACCCTAGCAAACCAAATTCTTATGTGAGTCCTAAGGGATTAATTATGCAATAAACCTAGGTTCAATTGTTCATAAACTATCTAGACCAAATTCCTTTGTGAATAGATCATTTACTCCTACTAAGATGGGTTCAAGCAATTAGCATAATCTAGAGGAAGAATTAAGGGTTTAAACATAATTTAGACTTATGGCTAACATTAATTCATCTAAATCCTAAGAACCCTAAGCTTAACAAGAGAACTACTCAGACATAGCTAAGCAAAACATCAATCAATTAATTGAAAGCATGCAATAAGATAACCAAAAAGAGGGTATAAGAAATTCTCCTTTACAAAAACTCTCTCAAAAAGATAAAATAAAACATGAGCCTAAAGAATGGCTAAATAAAAGTATTTATAGGATTCTGGATGAAATTTAGATTTGGCAAATTAGCATAGCTTGATCTTGAAGAAATGGACATTCTGCATGTTCGTCTTATGGGTCTAATATAATAATACATATATTTATTTATATTTTAGAGTCTATATATAATGATTAGAGTCCAAATGAGTCATTTTATGTGCATGGACATTTTTTGGACCTTTGGTGAATTTTGGAAGAATTATGGATTGAAAAATAAAGAAATCTCGAGTGAAGAAAAGGAAACGAAGAAGAAAAGGAAAAAGAGAGCATGGTGTCGATCGTCTTCTAGAATTCACCAAAGGTCCCAAAAACGTCCATGCATCTAAAATGACTCATTTGGACTCTAATCATTATATATAGACTCTAAAATATAAATAAATGTATGTATTATTATATTAAAAACCGGTAAAATACGAGATATATCAGTAAGTAGTTTTCCTCCAAAACTTAATATGCTCAAATTTACCGTAAGAGCTAACAGCAAGAGCACAATTAATTAGTTGTAGTATTTAAAGATCAAATCCAGAGACTTAAAGCTGCACTATAAATATGAGATTCAAACTTCGTTAAGCAGATTAAATAAAATTGACTAACGAAAAACTTTTAATAAAAACTATTGAAAAAGGTTTTAAATCAATGAGATAAAAGCTAGCCCTTGGTAATTCTTTGGGTAATCTGAAATTCAATGATAAAATAATATTTAGAGGATGACTAAGATTTGTCCTAGAACATGAATCACTAATGTAAAATCAATCAACTGTCGTTGCGAAGATTATCTATGTCTAAATCCTAGAATTCCAAATTTCTTTGCAAATTCTATAAATAAAGACAAGCACCAATCATAAGTTCAACTGGTTTACAAAATCTAGAAATAAAATTTCTTTGCAAAGAATTCCGATAGATGTCATAAAACACACAGAATTCCGATCAATGTCATAAAATTACCGACAGAATTCCTTCGCATGTAACAATTACTGACGGATTTCTAACGATTTTCCTGAAAAAAAGAAAGAAAGATGGATGTCCTCCGGATTATGATATTTTATACCTCCATGTAAGAATTAATTAGAATTAATAGATTATCATTCATTTGTTGAATATATACGTATTCCAACTTGATTTACTAATACATAAACTTAATAAAACTTAAGAAATGAATATTAGATCACTTCCACTTGATATGGATTTTTGACAATTCTACTTAGAGATTTAGGAATAATATGGTAAATTGATGGATTTCCGACCGATGTAACCAAAACAAAGGAAATTCCACAGAAATCCTGAACAAAAGCTATGGATTCCACAAATTATGATGTTTTACACATTGCTTTAATAATTAATTATAACTGATAGTACATAATCACACAGAATTCCAACGGATTATTCGATGAATTTTCTGAAATAACCGACAGAGTTCCAATTGATGTATAAAAGACCGAAGGATTTCGACTGATTTCTTTCAAAAACCGACGGAATTCCAACGAAAAATGATTTTATACATTTATGTAATAAGTAATTACAACTAATAGTGCCTATCATTCATTTTTGTAAACTTCATTTATAAACCATTAAAAATTGAATATTAGATCACTTCAACTATTCGAATCAGATTTCCGACAATATATACTTTGTCATTTAGAGATTTAAAAGAAAAGGGTAAAATTGACGGATTTCCGACGGATTTAACCAAAACCGACGGAGTGCAGATGTTGTGATAGTCATTTGAACCCGTTTAGGCCTGCTTTGTGTGAAAATAACCCATCTTGGGCTTAAGCTCGTATGGGATTCAAATTTGTAATTTTATTGGGCCAAATTGTAAAGTCTGGGGCGGATTTCAAATTTCTCACAAAATACGATGTGTGTTGTTTAGTAAATAAAATACAACATGTCTTAGAAAATTAAAAACGGAAAACATGTTTTTCAATCTTAAAACGAAAAACAGCAAGATGTTTCACTCTTCAAGTCTTTGAGACGAAAAACTTCAAACACAATGTCTATATATGACTCCAACTCTTCATGCTTAAAAATCCTGAAAGATCAAAGATAAAAGTTTAACACAAGTCTCTACTTATCGAGCAAAATCATTTCATAAACACAAGGCTTCTTAATCAACCATTGAAATACAATATTGGTTAAGGTGCTATTTTTGTAAGTTAAAGACTCGTTGAAGAGAAATACAGTAATTGTTAAAGTGTTATTTCTGTAACTATGTACATTCTCAACATTTTAGTAGCCTTAAACAAAGAGATACAAGAAGCACACATCATCTCAGTGAAACAGTAAAGATAGCATTGATGGACGCAATGGTTTTAATATAACAGTAGTAGAACGTAAATGATTAATCGATTTACCCGAACGCAAATGATTAATCAATTTATAAGACATATGCTAGTTGATTTATATTAAATTTTAATGAGTATTACATAGTTTTGATAATAATTATTTTTGAATATGTATTTCTCCATTGATATCCTACCAATAATAATTTGTAAATTTTTGATATTTTTGATAAAGATTATACTTCTTGTTAAATGGGTAGGTAAATTCTATATTAATACAAATTCCATTTTTACCGCTCTAAAATGGATTTATCCTTTACTTTGTAACCAAATTAAACATAGTTTTTATCAAAAAAACATTATTAAGAATTAAATATAGTTTTCTTTCATCATTGATTCATTGGGCACAGCTGGTTGGCCGATTAGCCTAATTCTTACATTTTGAATACAGTGAGACTCGATCTCAAGTGTGATGGTGTCTACTCTCAGTGGACTTATCACCCGCCACTAGACCAATGTCACTTCACAGCATTAAAATAGTTAGTTCAATTAAATTTATCTAAACTATATTAAAAATGAGAAATTTCTAGAAATGCCACATTTTGAAATTATGTTTTCAGGAATACCATCATTAGTTTTATTTTCTAAAAATACCGCAAAAATTATGTTTTTTTCAAGAATACCATAAACACTAAAAATGAATTTCAAGGTTTAATATTTTTTGTTGGATTAACTATTTTAGATTTAGGGTTTAATATTTAGAGTTTGGGGTATAGTTTTGAGGGTTTGGGGTTTAATTTTGAAAGTCTAAAATTTAATTTTGGTCTTGTGGTACTTGTAGAAACCAAAAAAATTATAGTGGAAAAAAAACACTAATCGTGGTATTTTTAAAAACAACACTTCATTCATAGTGTGGGATTTTTCAAAATTGCCCAAAATGAAAATCTTTACACCTAAATGACAAATGGTATAAACATTACAAGTAATAGATAATTATCTTACAGCGTTATTTTTTACAATTCTTATAAGAGCTTATCTCAAATTAGTTACAGAAAAAATGGTTAAAATAGCTAGTACTCAATGACCGTGTCTTTTAGAAGTTTTGGTATAGTGAAATTTTTTGAAATTGGTAACTTAATGTACTACTACCTATGCTGCATGGAATCGGAAGCGGGTGCGTAGAAGCAGAAGCGTTAAAAAGCGTGGAATCGATATTTTCATAAATTTTAGGAAGCGGGTACGCGTCGAAGCGGGTACGCGTTGGAATCGAAGCGGGTACGCTTCCAAAAAGCTTCCAAATTGAATTTTTTTGGAATTGAGGGAATCGAGCTTCCAACGAGCTTCCGAAAGCTTCCGATTCCAGTTGACAAAGTGGGAATCGTACCTCAAGACAAGCTTATGTGCTTCATAGACTCAAAGTCACTGATTTATCAAAAGTTATGTGCACAACAAAGCTGATAATCATGGAATACGTCATGGTCTGACCATGGATATCCCAAACCACAACCACTCTAGAATCCTCACTACATCAATCAATTTTAACGCCCCCTGCATCGGAACTTCGAGGATACAATCTACTGACCTACATGAAGGATACAGATATACAATTCTAATGCTAGCCCACGCATTATACTTAAGCATTGCAAAGTCCTCGTTAGCCCCTGCATCGGAACTTCGAGGACATCATCTCCAACATATAACCTTTTCTAGACCAAACACAAAGCCATGTAATCTCAATTAGACACAGACGTTTAACACCTTCTTGAACTTCTCTGAGACTGTTGTTAAAAGCTTTTTAGAACCTGATAATCACTGATTTGTATAAGCTTTTAGAAATCTGCTTTCTGGTTGTAATTGATTCCACCCATCTCTGAACAACTCAAGTATTTAAACCACACACAAAACAAATCAATAGATGAGAATCATTATTTCATGATTACATTAAAAAATCTTGAAGTAAGCTTCGGAGGAGAAACCTGAAAAACTCTGGAACCCAGTCAAAGAATTGGAAAACTTGTAAACTCAAAGCTTAAAACCCTAACCAATGACTTGAATCAGACGAATCATACTGTAAAACAGAAAATCGTGTGATATTTATCAAAACCGCATCCTTAAACCCAGAAAATCAACGTTTTCCAATCTTCACCGATTCAAAAAATTGAAAAGACACACTTGAACGATTTTGTGAGAGGATCAACTTTAATTCTTCGAGTTATAGATTTCAATAACCAAGGGGGGACAAATTTCGATCCATCTTCCAAGAGATGGCTGGCGAGAAATTGATTATATGACGTGGAAACTGTATTTTCAAAGACACATCAGAGTTACATCATCCATTGACACATAAGACAAAAGTCACTTAAGAGACTTGTAAATTAATATGTAGGTTGATGTAGAGATTTTGCTGTAAGTTAGATTTGCATGAACTACCTGCAAACTTCAAAATTAATCACATAATAGAATCACTAAGAAGGGTGAGCAAAATACCTCCTTTAATCATTTTAGTCAGTATATGTTTAAACTAGTCGTTGATCCGCGCTACGCGCGGAATGTATTACTTTTTTTGTTTTCATTTCTTTTGTTCTTGGGATAATGATGTCCGACACATGTTTTGTAATTGTAGTACACTTTTTGGGTTTTTTTGTAATATTTTTCTAAAAGATCTATTATACATAGTCTATGCGATTTATATGATTTACTATTTGAAAATATATTGCAATTTTTTTTGTCATGTTGTTTTAAAATATCCATAATTATATACATCTCACGTCATTCTACCAATATTTTAAATCACACTATGTTAGTGTGAAATCCTGATTTTTATTTATTTTAATTGTTAGATATATTGATATGAATCTTGCTTATGTTAATATTTTATGATTTGCGTTGGATAAGATAATTAGTTATCTATAAATTCGGAGTCTAATATCTTATTACAAACTAAAATGATTGTTTTAATCTTTCACCACCATAAAATGTAAAATAGTTGCTAATTATTTTTTAATCTGTAGATATTCTTAAGATCNTTGCTAATTATTTTTTAATCTGTAGATATTCTTAAGATCAATTTTTTTCGTTTTCCACATACTTAATTTTGTTTGTTTTGAATATATGTCGTC
>OVAP01007119.1:0-11074 GCA_900406295.1 Aurinia saxatilis
ACCATGTTTGAGTCATACAGTGTGATTTCAGGACAACTTTCCTTCAGTGTGCACCGTGAGGATGGTTTTAGCAACAAATAGGTAATTATGGTGTGATACACTTGCCTCGTTAAAAACCTTGCCAAGAAAACCCATTCCCCTTGGGATAAAACCCGACAAGGAAAAGAGTACAAGCGGATCACACACCCATTTGTTAGCTAAATTGCGCTTGTATCAAGTTGATGAACTTGTTTGGTGTTTTTTTGTAGGTGTTTAGCTCAAGTTCTTTTGTAAGTAAGTTGTGGACTGCTTCCTTTAGTCTTTTAGCCTTTGCACGAGTCAATGGTCCATCTTGCATCTCCATTCCATGCTCCTCGGGTTCTAGCTCATGTTCAAGCTCAGGTTCAAGCTCATCCTTTCCCATGATCGCATCAATGTCAATATATTGTATCCCGTCTGTGTAACGAGGAAAAAATGTAATGCGGTATTTTTATTTAAAAAAATCAATTTATTTTTATAACAGGACACCAACGACAACAACAAAATATGTTAGAAGTATTAAAATAAATTTGGTGTTAATATTCTAGACAAGAAAATATATATATGGCCCGTCAATTAATCTACATATGCACTTATAGAGAATATTTAAATTGTAAAACTAGTAAAACAAAATTTAATATACAGAGTCAAGAACTTGTAGCCTAGCGGTTTTATCAATGTTGTCATTGTATCACCAATTCAAATTCAGCATAATGGAAGATTGTTGTTGACAAAAAAAAAAAAAAAGTCAAATAGAAAATATAAGTTTCTTGTTACTAGTTAAAGATGAAATGCAAAAGGACCATTAGGACTGAAAATAGATTAAAATATCTCAGAGCATCTAAAACATATGCCAGATTCAGTGAATTAATATAAGGGGAGTTCAAAATTACCCATTTTACTTTACACATTTTTGCAAAGATCTTATTTAGCTATTTTTTAAAACATATTAGTTTCAATCTAAATTATTATTTTTAATATTTTAAAATTTTCTATAATGACTTATAGGGTTGTAGGGTTTAAGATCTATATTTTAGATCCTCGATAAATCCCAAAATCCTAAAACATAAAACTTTAAACTTTAAACATAAACCCAAATAATTATTAAACACTAATCCCTATAAGGTTTTAGCCGTAAATCTAATCTTTCAACCATAAATCCAAAAGATTATTTTTGAAAAGAAAAAAAGATATTTTGAAAATAGGCTCATAGGAAATGTTATTTCTCAAAATTCCTTTTAACATCATAAAAGGAAGGTAAAGTAGAAGACGAATGTGGAAAACCCTACTTATTTTTATAACTAAATACCAACAACAACAACATAATATGTAAGAAGTATTAAAAATAGATTTTGTGGTAATATTCTAGACAAGGAAATATATATATATATATATACCCGTCCATTAATCTAAATATGCACTTATGGCTAATATTTTAAATGGTAAAATTAGCAAAAACAAATTTTTGTTTCTAATGAATTTTATATGGCGTCATGCAAATATTCCACACGGTGAGGAACATATTATGTCCCGAAAGATAAGGTGGAGAAAAATCAAATGATGATACCGGAACACATGAGAAACTCACAGTGGCCATAGATGAGTTGTGCGCAGCTTACAAAGATGAGGAACTGTACTGGAAACAAAAAAGCCGAAATAATTGACTAAAAAAAGGAGACCAAACTACAAAGTTTTTTCATGCTCAGACTAAAATACGGTATGCTAGGAATCGGATAACAGGCCTATTGAATACGGCGGGCATCTGGACGTCTTCAGATAAAGGAGTGGAAAAAATTGCGGTTAATTACTATAAGGATCTGTTTGCAACATCCAACCTTACTAATCTGGAGGAACTTCTAAGTGAAATCCCATGCATGATATATGAGGAGATGAACACGAAGCTATTAGAACCAGCTACGGAGGCAGAAATTCGAAGAGCAGTTTTTAAAATGCATCCCGGAAAGTCGCCAGGACCAAATGGGATGACAGCGTTATTCTAATCAAAAGTCTTGGCCGGTCATAAAAGGCGATTTGGTGACTCTGAATAATAAATTTATGGAAGAGGGATCCTTTGACGAGCGGCTGAACATAACTAATATATGTTTAATACCAAAAACGGAATGACCAGATAAAATGACGGAATTTCGGCCAATTAGTCTTTGCAATGTGGGGTATAAGATCATTTCAAAAGTGTTGTGTGAACGATAAAAGTTAATTCTGCCCCTTATCGTCTCGGAAACTCAATCGGCGTTCGTAGCAGGCCGACTTATATCGGATAATATTTTGATCGCCCAAGAGATATTCCATGGACTACGCACTAATAAGTCGTGCAGTGATAAATTCATGTCTATTAAGACAAATATGAGTAAGGCTTATGATCGGGTAGAATGGTCTTTTATTGAAAACCTATTGCATAAATTAGGCTTCTCGGAAAAATGGACATCTTGGTTAATGTGGTGCATTACATCGGTTACCTACAAGAATTTGATCAACGGTGAGGCCAAGGGTAATATCATACCACAGCGGGGCTTGAGACAGGTTGACTCTTTGTCTCTGTACCTTTTCATTTTATGCACAAAGGTCTTAATAGCAAACATCAAGAAGGCGGAACAAAATAATCTCTTAACAGGAATAAAAGTTGTGACTAAAGCTCCAGCTATTACTCATCTTTTGTTTGTTGATGATAACCTTTTTTTTTTGTACGGCCACAAGTGATCAATGTTTGGCTATCCTGGATATCTTACGTCGGTACGAAGACGGGTCGGGTCAAAAAATAATTTTAAATAAATCATCGGTTCAGTTCGGACATAAGGTAAAAGTGCCTCTCCGAACTGAATTACACCATATCCTAGTTATTACAAATGACAGTGAAATGGGGAATTATTTGGGCCTACCAGAGAGCTTAGGTGGATCGAAGTGCAAAATCTTTGCGTTTTTGCGGGAACGCATCCAAAAAAGAACAACGGGATGGTCTTCGTCACTTCTATCAAAAGGAGGCAAATAAATACTCATTAAACCCGTGGCGACTGCACAGCCAACTTATGTTATGTCATGCTTTCGAATACCCAAAGAAATCACAAAAAAGATTACAAGTGTTGTTGCTCAATTCTGGTGGGGCGGGGCTCGGGTGGACGAAACAGAGGGATGCATTGGAAAACTTGGAAAAACCTTTGTCGGAAGAAGAAAGATGGGGGGCTTGGATTTCGAATACTCGATGATTTTAATACGGCCTTGCTTGCAAAGCAATTATGGCGACTAATTGATGCCCCAGAATCACTGTTTGCAAGGGTGTTCAAAGGAAGGTATTATTGATACTATGATCCTCTGAACCCAGGGAATGTCTATTCCCCCTCTTATGGTTGGAAGAGTATATTTTCGGCAAAAGATTTAGTTCAACAGGGACTCATCAAAAGGGTGGGGTCTGGAAACTCCATTTCAGTTTGGACAGATCCGTGGATCCCGGATACAACTCCTCGACCTGCAAGTGGTCCCGGTCGGTCTTTCTACCCTAATTTGACAATTAATCAGTTAATCGATGGCCCAACTAAAGCTTCGAATGTTCCTCTGTTAAGTCAACTTTTTGATCCCAGAGATGTTGTTTTTATACGAGGAATACCAATAAGTCGAACCCCAAAACAGGATAGGTTAGGCTGGCGGTTTACGACTTCCGGCAAGTATATGGTAAGGTCCGGATATCAAATAGAATATGAGCGGGGTTCCGAGACACATAATGCGAGAGTGTTTGGACCGGAGGTAACAATTTTACAAGCGCAAGTATGGAAGACTCAATGTCCGCCAAAAATAAAACATTTTATGTGGCAAACCTTATCTGGATGTCTTTCGGCCAAAGTAAATCTTAAAGAGAGGGGAATTCGCTGTGACACTATTTGTGGAAGATGCGGGACACCGGAGGAAACTATTCAGCATGTACTATTTGAATGTCCCCCCGCTTTACAAACCTGGGCTTTATCGGTAATTCCTTCAAATTCGGCGACCTTTCCGATGTCATCGGTCTTTGCTAATATGGATTATTTATTCTGGCGGATTCCGGATACCGAACATACCAAAGTTTTTCCTTGGATTCTATGGTTTATCTGGAAGGCTAGAAATGATAAAGTCTCCAGTAATAAGGATTGGTCACCCCAAGACATTTTGAAATTTGCGGAGGGAGAAACATTGGTTTGGGTACAAGCCCAAACTTCTGAGGAAATTACAAACTCCCTCAATCGGACGGTTTATGTGGATATAGCGACGATCCGAGGTACACAATGTTTTGTTGATGGCTCGTGGAAAGAAACAAACACTGTTTCGGGTATTGGTTGGGTCTGTCTTCACGACCAGACAATGACCTTATTGGGGGTGTTGGAACTTACTTAGGAGCATTTCTCCACTCTCCTGCGAATTTGATGCTCTTATCTGGGCTATGGAGTGCATGCTCTCATGCTAGAAGTTTGAAGTTACTTTTCTCACGGATTCCATGGAACTTATGAAGATGACATCATCTCCTTCTGCTTGGCCGGCTTTCAGTACGTATCTCGAAGTTTTCGCAAGTCTACAGGCGAAGATTCTCAATTTTTCATCTTATTCCGATCCCACGTGGTATGAATATTAAGGCCGGCAAATTGGTTTGGAATGTCAGATGTTATAGTGCAAATTTGATTCATGTAAACGATCGTCTCCCGATTTGGCTTACTAAACCATTATGAGGACCACTTATAATGTTCTTTAGAAAGAAAAAAAGAGAAGAATTTTATAGAGACAAGAAATTGTAGACTAGATATTGTGTCACTACTATCATTGTATCACCATTCAAATGTAGCATAATGGATGATTGTTGTTGAGGGAAAAAAAAAAAGAAAAAAAAATTCAAATAGAAAAAATCAAATTTCTTGTGAAAATTAAATGTAAAAGGAGGATGATTAGGACTGAAAATAGATAAAAATATCTTAGAGCATTAAAAAGAGATGCCAGATTCAGTGAATTAACAGAAACGGAAGGTAAAGCAGAAGAAGAAGGTCGAAAACCCTTTGGGTGAAGACAAGTAAATGCGCTTTTGCTTAGCAGTTAGCACCCACTTTCCCAGAACCTTCAAAAATTGTTGGAAGAGGGAGATGAAACGACGAAGAAACCTTTAAAATCCCGGATCTGCTCTTACGACTTGTGTCTCCGCTTCTCAAGCTCCCGATCGGTGGTGTGGTGTGATGTATTGATCCTAAGAGATGTCGTGTTGGAGCGGTTCAGTTAAGCCGAAGAATAACTCCGGTTCGGTTCCTGTTTATCTGAATGTCTACGATTTAACTCCTATGAATGCTTATGGTTACTGGCTCGGACTCGGTGTCTTTCATTCTGGCGTTGAAGGTGACTTTCTCTCTTTTTCTTTATTTCAGTTTCTCGATTTGGCCTTTTGTCTTCCAATCTAATAATGAAGAATTTGGGTATTTTGAAACTAGATTTTGGTCCCTTGTATCAAAATCTCAAATTTGATTTCGATTATGAAACTACCTATGCGTAGTGTTCGTTCAGATTAGGAGCGAAATCCATATTGTTGAGCAGAAACCAATGTTCCTTTAGAATTATGATTTCCATTTAGATGTGGAAGCTGATTTTGAGTTGAATATAGATCAGTAGGGGTGGCCGAAGAAATTAGTTTGTAATGGATTCATTGTTTGGTTTGTAGTTCATGGAGTCGAATACGCATTTGGAGCACATGATTCTTCCAGCACAGGTATTTTCGAAGTGGAGCCAAAGAAGTGTCCCGGGTTCACATTTAGGAAATCCATCCTTGTGGGAAAATCAGACGTGGGTGCCAAAGAGGTCAGAGTCTTTATGGAGAAACTAGCCGAAGAGTATCAAGGAAACAAGTACCATCTCATCACAAGGAACTGCAACCATTTTTGCAATGAAGTTTGTCTTAAACTTACGCAGAAACCAATCCCTAGATGGGTAAACAGACTTGCTCGCTTAGGTAACCAATTAAAGTGAATATTGTTGTAAGTATTTGGTTGAAAGAAAGTCATCAAATGTGAAAAAATGTTTTGTTTCTCTCTGAATTGTATAGGGGTTCTCTGCAACTGCGTGTTACCACCACGCTTGAATGAGGCCAAAGTGAGGCGTGTTGGGAAAGGAGAGCTTTCCCAAGATGAGAAGAAGAAGCTGAGAAACCGATCACGATCAGGTCCTTTATTTTCTTCTTCGTCGTCTTCTTCAACACCTGATAATCATCATTCACACATTAGAGCAAAATCAACTGGTAATCACCCTTCTTCTTCCGGTTTGAAGAAAAATCAAAGACACTGTGCGCCTACCGCACCTATAGCTCAAGATAAGAAGTCACCAAGCGTAAGCGTCAAGACTTGATTCTCATCATCATTTGTGTGAACATTTAATTATTGTTTATGAAAAGAACAAAAAAACAGGGGAAAATGCCAAGCAAAGTTTCAATCATGCATTGCATGGGCAAGCTCGTGCTTTCTTCTAAAGTTACTGTGGATCTTTTGGGTGTAAATCATTTTTCTCGCCACCATTTATAGAGGAGAGAGGTTATGAGTTCGTACCAAAAAAATGAATTATATAATATTTGTATGTTTTTATCTCATTTGAATTTCTGTAATCTCATTTTTTGTCTTACCATTGGATGACTGAAATGATAATGAAATCTTAAAGTCCCTTGGTATATTTTTTGCTGCGAGGGATCCATGTATTTAGCAATTGCTTCTTTGGATTCCACTTTGAATTTCTGTGTGCTAAAGTCCTAATCTCATTTATTGTATCCCATTGGATGACTGGAATGATAATGAGATGTTGATGTTGCTTTGATTATATGTCCCTTGCTATATCTTTTACTGCGAGGGATCCAAGCAGTTGCTTCTTTTCCTTCTTTAAGTTCTACTTTCTAGTCCAATTTAAATAAGATTTTCTCAAAATATCCCTTTAAATAATTTGCTAAATATCATTGAAACTTTATCTAATTAAAATTACACGATATTAAGTCACCTCAATTCTATGCCAACCAGAATGTAGCTTATAATCCCATGGGAGCTTACTATTAAAGATAAAGAAAGAATTCTGGAAAAAAAGAATTTGAGACTGAAGAAGAGGCATGAAAAGAGTAGAACAAAATGTGTGTAGCTCAAATACTTAATAACAGTGAGATAGCTATATTTGATGTTTTAATTAGAGTACTAACACCATGTTATTGACAATTAAAAGTATAACAATGGACTCACGTAGAAAGCCGGAAACACCCTTCTCGCTGCACAAAGAGACGCTTGATGAGCATTTTGTTGGAGAGAGAAGCGAGTGTGCGTGAGGTGATGTGACTTACATTCGGCAGTCTGCAGAACCTACTCCTATGTAGTCGGTTCAGTTCTATGACATGACAAAACTTAATATAGACTTAATTTTCTCGTTTATGACTTCTTGATCATACTCATAGATCACATCAAAATAATCAAGTCATATCATCCTTTTACCATTCTCTAATGACTTATATTTAAGGTTGGTTATTATCCCCTCCCAAAAATACATAAGCCTTTCTTTTCAAGCCAACATTACTCTTGTGTGGTAGGCCTTTTCACATTTTCATAATCATGTTTAAAATCTCTTGAGAATTGAAGTGACATTCCCTTCGTCCACTAGAATTAGTCTCGTTGGCTAATCTAGAAGGGTTTTAGATTTTGAGAAGTCACTTGCGAGATTGAGTGTGTGAAAATGGTTGTAAAAAGAAGAGTGAGGGTTTAGTTCAAGTTTGGGGGTGAGAAAAAAGAATGGAAGAGAGTATAAAAAATAAAGGGTGAGAATTGCTGCCAAAATGACTAAGTCTTGTTGTGATGCAAAGATTAAATAGGAATTACTTAGAGAGAGTACCAAACCAAAAGCCTTAAACCCATATTAAAAAAATCTAAACATAAAAGTGTAATCCCATTAGTAAACAAATAAACAAAGGCTAAAAGAAAGTAAAATGAGAAAAGGGTTGAATAAGTTGTGGTGTGGGAAAGAAGACTATATTATTACAAAAGAGTTCTCTAGGTAATTTGTATAAAACGAGAAAAGGAAAAAGTCCAAAAGAATTAGAGAGGTTTGAGAGAAAAGTGAGATGTTAAAGAGTTGAAAGGCTGGAATAGAAAAAAATTTGTAACATCAACACATCTTTTCTCAATTACTTTTCGACTTTGAGTTGTGCTTAATTTTGAGATTAGTCACAAAAGCTTTAAACCTCTATTTTTCATTTGCATTGGACCGTTTTCTAGATTTGAATCATGTTGGAGCTTAACTTAGTTGTTTTAGAATAATGTGCTATATTTGCCTAAGCATGAATGAGTAAGGATTCCCTTAGTAAAAAATTGTAGTACTTCGAATTTGTCTTGGGGGAAGATTGATGTATTGCCTTTAGATACCATATTAGCCTATGTTTTTAATCTTTTATCATTCATTTTTTGCATAAAACACCTTGCATTTGCATCATTCATTCTTATTCTTATAAATTTCATTTAGATTTGAATTTGTTTTAGGAAAATTATATTTTGCATACAAAATCATATGCATTAGATATCAAAATGGAGAAAAATCAATGGAGCTTCTTAAAGTGTCTAAAAATGCTCAATGGCGACATTATAAGAGTTTAATGGAGTTTTGGAGAGTTTGGAGTGGTTTGGACCATTTGATCAACTCTAGGTTAAGAGGATAAAACCGAATGGTCTCAGGTTTGAGTGCTAATGGTGGGTCTAAAGTTTTTCAATGGGTCTGAAGTTTTGCGGAGTTATAGGGGCATGAGTTAGCTTGATATGGGTCTTGGAATCACTGGATTTGAAGATCGTATGAGGATGTTATCGAGTTTTCACTAAAGACTGGTCTTGATAGCGACAAGATGAGGCTAGAGGAGAATGTATTCTGCCTCTTGTATCAACCAGGCACTTGAACCGGACAATGCTGGAAATGAAGACACACTAGGTGGGAAGGTTTTTCTCAGTAAACTCCTCTTATTCTCTTGCAAACCGTGGGGATGAACTGGTAGTGAAGAAAGAGCATGTTTTGCTCGGTTTGAGACCATGAAGCATTCATTCTGTTTTCCTCAAAACTGGCCAGCACGACCAGTCACTAGCCAAGACACGTTCCCAGTTTGATGACTTGAATCATCACAACCATTCTCTACAACTACCCCCGACAGATGCCATCTCCCCGAATAAAGTCTTTGAAGCAAATTCTTTTGTTTTTGTCCCAACCGGGCTCTGTGACCGGGCGAGTTGGTTAACCAGTTGGAGTAGAAACAGGAGTAGAAAATTAGGTTTGGTTTTCTCCCAAAACCAAACCTAATTTTCTACTCCTGTTTCTAGTATGAATACTACTCATTATCATTTTATTTCATAAGCTTTTCATAATCCAAAACCTAAACTTTGTAATATTTTTATTATTGTTTTTGAGATTTTAAGAATTGATTTTGGTTTATTCAAACTCTTAATCTCTTCTTTTAATCATGTTTTATACATTTTATTTTATTGTTTTTATTTCCTTGATTATGTGTGAGTAATCTTTTTATGGAACTTGGTTTCTAGTACATTAGGGTGGTTTTATTAGGGTGGTTTTATGGTTAGAGGACGATGATCTAAGGTTGGGGCTTTGTTTCCTTAGATGATCTGTGGTATTATTGCTATTTTAAGCTTGATCCCTATGTTATATCATAAGCTTGATTTGTGCCCGGGAGGTGCTCGATGAAATGCTTGAAATATCAAATTATCTTGCTTTTTTTCTTTAGCTATTAATTGGGAATTAATGCTAAAGGGGTTAGTGGTATAGGGAACTTGATAGTAATGCTTGGAGATTAGTAATTTCACAATCAGAAGATTAGTGAAGTTATTAATTAACAAAATGCACTACAAGAAAACAGCTCGTTTACGACGGACGAAAACGTCGCTAGCTCGTCGCAAATGAGGATTTGCGTCGAAATTTCGACATCACAAAATCCGTCGCAAATAGCTCGTCGTAGAGACTAAAACGTCGCATATACGTCGCAAATTTGCGAGGAAAAGAATTTCGTCGCAAGTTCCTCGCTAAAACCTTGCGACGAAGTTGCGAGGAGGAGGACGTGGAGTCGCATATCGACTATGGATGTCGGGGCCTTTTTCTTGTCGGCATGCATTATGAAAAAAAAAGAGTTAAAGTTAAATATTATAAATTTATTAATTGTAATTAACAATGATAAAAGGAAAAAAAATTGGGACTTACAATTTTCCGCTCACGCCGTCAAAATGACCATTGCCCGGATCCATATCTAAACGGACCCTCCCTGCAACAGGCGGAGTGAGTCTAGCAGACTGGGTCTGAATCCTCCGCCCCTGGGACTTGGTCGTCTGCCAATACTCGACTAGTCCTGCCCAAACTGTTGGGCAGAACCAAACTGGCTTCGCGTGGTCGCCCAGCTTCAACCACTTGCTATTCCATCGGCCCACTTGATCAAGCAGCCGGTTCGCAGCCTTCTTCTCGAACGCTGCTCGGACCGTCCCTGTGATAGCGGGATCCCAGTAAAATTGTTGCTGGGATAGAAGACATGGTAAAAAATAAATTAGTAAAGTTAACTAATGATTAAAATTATTATAACTATAGAAAATAAATATAAAAATTTATTTTACCGCGAAACTTTGGAACCACCGCTGCTGAACGTTGGGGGGGGGGGACCATGGACCAGTTTGGATGAACCTCCTTGAAGTCGCGTTCCATGATTTCCCGCACCTTCGTAGCAACAATACCGTCATTCGTAAACCTATAAAGAATTTATACTAGTAATTAATGGATATAAATTTCATTAAATAATAAATTTACATAATTGAATAGAAAAAAACGTACCAAAGATAACCAGGAGTCGTGACGGATGTAGCTTGTACGGTAACGCGAGCTGGGCTTTGGAGTTTAGAAGCTGCTCTAAAGTAAGGTTCGTGAACTGTCCTTGTTGTTGCTGCTGCTCCTCGGGGTGCTCGTCGTGATGTTTCTGCTGTTGTTGTTGTTGCTGAGCTGGCTGCTGAGGTGGCTGTGTCGGCGGGGGAGGAGGAGGGTGAGACCGGGA
>OVAP01007121.1:0-11070 GCA_900406295.1 Aurinia saxatilis
TCGATCGACACCAGGTCTGTTGCAGACGGATTTTTCTCTGAAATCTGTACGTTGATCATATAAACGTGCTCTTCAGGCAGATTATCGCGCACGGGAACATCGTCATTGATCTGAAGTCGTGAGAGGTGGTCAGCAACTCCATTATCTACTCCTTTCTTGTCTTTGATCTCAATATCAAACTCTTGGAGTAAGAGGATCCATCGAAGTAAACGNACAACAGCGAAGAGTTCCTTCTCGGTGGTGGTGTAGTTCTTTTGAGCGTCGTCCAAGGTTCAACTTGCATAATAGATATCATGTAGCTTCTTATCCTTTCTCTGTCCCAAAACAGCACCTATGGCGAAGTCACTTGCGTCACACATCACTTCAAACGGCGATTCCCAATCAGGTGGTTGGACAATGGGTGAGCTAACAAGCGCCTGTTTAATCTCTTCAAAAGACGCAAAACAGTTAGGAGTAAAATTGAATTTCACATCCTTACAGAGCAGGGTGGTCAGCGGGCGTGCAATCTTTGAGAAGTCGTTGATGAAGCGTCTGTAAAAGCCAGCATGTCCCAAGAAACTTCTGATCTCTTTGACTGATGTAGGAGCTTGTAGACTTTTCATCACTTCGATTTTGGCTTTGTCAACTTCAATTCCAGCTGCAGAAATGCGATGTCCAAGAACTATGCCATCATTGACCGTGAAATGGCACTTCTCCCAATTAAGAACCAAGTGTCTCTCCTCACACCTCTTGAGAACCTTGCACAAGTTGTCTAACCGACATATGCTGAATATACTCGTTCTCGAACCTTCTTGCTTGACGGCACTCGGATCACTTCGTAGGGTTATATTCTCGATGAAAGACGAAAACTGGGCTGTTTGGCTACCTAGGAGTGTTTCTGGGCTCCGAGATTGTCCTATAATCTCCTGAGTCGTATGTGTTCGGATGACCACCTCGTTAAAAACCTTGGTAAGGAAAACCACATGGGAAAAAACCTTACCAAGGGAAAAAGAGTGTGATCATGGATATATAATGTTCTTCGTGAGTCTTCCGATTGTTGATGGTTGTAAACGTTGATCAATCGGGAACAACAGGATGACTAGGGTCGCAAAGCTCGTGTAGAAACAATTCCCCGGGCCATACATTGCTACTTGCCCGCAATACGTGGCAAGGGACGTTGTCGAAGAAGCCGTGGCCCGCAGATGTCAACAGATTCGTGGCTCGCGAGCTATGTTAGGTTGTAGCTCGCAACCTTCATACCGAGTTGTGGCCCGCGAGCTACGTTGTGATGTGATTCGCGACCCACGTGGTCGGAAGAGTCGTGGGATGTATCGTGAGATCATCGGAAGGATCGTGGGACACATCGGACAAATTCGGAAGGAGCGTGGCCCGCGAGCAGAGGGAACTCGCGTGGCCCGCGAGTTCCTTTCTCTCTTGTGGCTTGCGAGCCNACTTTGTGGCCCGCTAGCCACAAACCACTCGCGTGGCCCGCGAGTCTCCGATTTTGTGGCCCGAGGGACGTTGTTCTCATCGTTGTGGTTTGCGGGTCGTATCAAGAGGTTTTATCCCCATAACACAATTGGAAGGATCATCGACGAACGTCTAGGTGAGTAGGAAGGATCGTCGATGAATCGGAAGGATCTTTGGAAGAATCGTGGCCCGCGAGCAAGAGAGAACTCGCGTGGCCCGCAAGTTTGTTTCTCCGTTGTCGCTCGCGAGCTAGAAGAGGACAATGTGGCCCACGAGCCACACTCTACTCGCGTGGCCCGCGAGTCTCCTTCTTGTCTTGGCCCGCGATTCGTACCAATGAGTTTCTTCTCCGGAACATGTTCGAAAGGATCATCGATGAACATCTAAATGAGTCGGAAGGATCGTCGATGAATTAGAAAGGTCTTTGGAAGGATCGGACAGATCGTGGCCCGCGAGCAAATGAGAAACCCGTGGCCAGCGAACCATACCAAGCTCTGTGGCCCACGAGCCACAAAAGGAGGTGGCCCGCAAGCCACACTTGGTGGTCGTCGCTCGCGACCTCTCCGAACTTGACGCGCGGCTCCGGCTTGTCGTAGATTGATCGGTGTGTTCGTGTGTGGGCCATGTCGTGTCCGATTAATCGTTGTAGAGATCCACAAACAATCGTGCATATGATAGTAGTTGGAAAGAGCTCGATAGTTCAACAGAGGAATTCGTCCCGCGGACAAGTCGGAAGACTTGGCATGCGAGCCAAGGATGGGATTGTGGCCCGCGAGAACATTCGAAGATGGAGCTCGCAGGCCAAGTCTATAAGGCTGCACTTTGCTTCGTAGCTCGCGGGCCTCACTTGGCCGTTGCGAGTGATTCATGTTCAGATCGTATTCTGGGACCCATGATGGTCGTAACTTGAACGTCTAAGTTGATGGATACGCATTGCGTGATGATTGATGATGGAAGATAACCCATCGAGCGTTAAGATGCTCGATTGTAATAAGGGACGTCCGAGTCGTGGTTCATAGCCGTTGACTGTTTTACGCTATCAATCTTCGGGAGCGGAATCTGACCTCCACACCGCCTCCTCCGAGAACATTTCAGGAGGGATGTTTGACAAATTTACCCAGACTTGTGTGGAAACAAGTTCTAAATTCTGGATTGTGTCTAATGGCGAATAAGGTGAGACTACTAGACTACACTTTGAAACTTGTCAGAAGACATCTAACTTCGAGATCCCAGTGTCTTATGGCTAGATTTGGGATGTGGAGGAGGTAGGCGTTGGGACCGGCTTTATGCACAGTTTGCCATATCTTCCCCAAGTTGGTGAAAGGTCTGAGATGACTTTCAAAATAGGGGGAGCTGTTCCACAAAAACCTACCGAGTAGAAAATCTTTCCAGGTTTCAGAGGTTCTTCGAATGACATATGCGGGGATCAAAATTTCCGGTGTACCGTCCTCTAGGTAGGTAGGTTGAGACATTCTTTTGATGGCTTTTCTTGACGGTAAGGAGCGAGCGGCTAATATATTTCATATTTTACCGGTTTTTATGATAATAAACATATACTTATATTTATTTTAGAGTCTATATTATTACTATTAGAGTCCAAAAGAGTCATTTTATGTGCATGGACGAGTTTTGGAGCTTTGGAGGGATCTAGAAGAATTATGGAGCAAAAATGGAATAAGCTTGGAGAGGCGAAAAAGGAAACAAAGAAATTTGGCAATTTCAGAAGGGAGTGTCGATCGACACCACACAGATATTCACCAAGTTTCCTAATTTCTCAAGATCTAGATTTTTACCAAATTATTTTATATTAATTCCTAAATTCTAAAATATGTCCTGAACCTTATAAATACTTTTCTACAACCATTGTTTAGGCTCATACAATATTCTTATTTTCATAGAGTTTTGTAAAGGAGAAGAATTCTCTAAACCTTTTTATTTCCTAGTAGAGTATTATTCAGTTTATTGTTTCATTGATTTTGCATGATGAATTGCTTAGCTATGTCTGAGTAGTTTGTTAGTTAGGTTTAGGGTTTTTAAACTATGATTATTTTCTGTTTATCATAGCTTAAATTATGTACCATAGATTTAACTCTTCTCTTAGATTGTTCTTAATGCTATGCTTTAGGTTGGCCATCTAGAGTTTTGATTATAGGGAATTTATTATGCATGAGAGTGCTAATTTATTGCTGGAACAGAGTTTAAGGGAGCTAGCTATCTTCTCTCAAAGATATTTGCTTTAGATTTGCTAGTGAACAAATTGAATAGGTTTGATAATGCTAATTTGAATTCCATAAGATTTCTTAGTGAGAGTTTGTCTTTCTAGGGTTTAAATTAAGTTAGTAGGTCTCAACGAGAGTTGGATTTGCTTGATAGGATTATTCGGTTCTAGAGTTAAGGGTTACATAGTTTTTGTACGACGGGTGTCGATCAACACCACATCAGTGTCGATCGACAATATCCGTAGCTTGGTTCAGAATTGAGTCTAGTTGAAGTTCTCAAGGCCTAGCATTTGTTTAAATTGATAAAAACCACTTTAAACAAATCACTTAGTGTGTCCATACTGTTAGTTAACATAAAATCATTTGCCATGCTTTTATTTAGAAATTATTAAATTAGTTTGCATATTTTATTTCGGTATTTGTGGATTCGATCCTTAAGTACTATAGCTGATTAGTTGTTGTGCACTTGCAGTTAAAAATACATAGGGTAAAACTTTGTGTATCAAGTTTTTGGCGCCGTTGCCAGGGACCAATTAAACTTGCATACTAGTTTCTCGAATTCTATTTTATTTGCAATTTTTCTTTGGTTTTATTTTCTTTTTATCTATTTACTTACTAGTCTCTTTTTGATTTTTCTCTTTGGTGTTTCAGGTGTATGCACATGAGGAGTGACAGTTCTGAAGAGCTTTTAGACCACACTGAGCTAGAGAAAGTCGAGAAGAACAACCGTTTAGCTAAGTCTAAAACAGCAACAATGCCAGACAACAACAACAATGTTGCCCTTCTTGAAGAGATGAGGAAGATGCATGAGAAACTTAATTAAGCAGCTGCGCACTAATCCTCAACAAGGAGTCACCATGGATCATCTGATACTCCACACTCCTCCTACTCAAACCGGGCAGCCATTTGTCCTGCTTGTGTGCTTGGCCTGAACAATAAAGTCACACCACCGATGATTGCTTTGGTAAAGCAGAATCGATTCCATGGACATGTTCATGAGAATCCGATGGACCATATCGATGACTATGAACGCATGTGAAACACCATCACAAATGGAGCTCCTAGTGACTACATCATGTGCATGCTCTTTCCCTTCTCTTTTACTGACAAGACAGAGAAGTGGCTCAAGGCTTTACCACCAGCATGTTTTCGCACTTGGGAAATGATTAGAGCAGCCTTCCTTGATCACTTATTCACAAAATCTAAGACAATGGCTTTGAAGAATATGATCACCAGCTTTCAGAAATTGTCGGGTGAATCTTTTTGTTAGGCATGAGAATGATTTAAGGAGTACAAGATGGAGTGTCCTCATTATGGCTACACCGATGAGCAGTTACTTAACCTCTTCTATGATGGTGTCAATTGGGATTACAAGACTGCATTGAACTCAACCAGAAATGGTGACTTTATGACAAAAACCAAGGAGGGTGCCTACAAGCTAATTGAGAATTTGACTGCTAGCTCTTAGAATAGAGGGATGGAGTATGATAGGACCAAGAGGGTTAACAACATTGAAGCTCTAAGGATCGAGGAATTGCATTAAAAGCTCGATCTCGTGTTGAAGACTAACAAGAAGAGTGTCTCTTTTTCTGGAACTGAAGACACAAATGAGGAAGTGGAAGAAGAAGATGTGAACTATGCTGGTGACAACTACGGGCAAATGTTTCCATTTAACAATAGTCCAAACAACAAGCCTTTATACAACAAGCCGTTTAATGGTGGATATCAGAAAACAATCGGCGAAGGAAGGAATTATGGGAACACATCATACCACTCTCTGAAGGCTCAAGAAAATGAAACAAAGACAATGCTCGAGCAACTACTTGAAGGTAAACAAAAAATGATGGTGGGTTTCAATGGGAAGCTAGATGATCTCTACACTAATCTCAATGGGAAGTATGAATAGTTGGCTGCACATCAAAAGAAAACTGTTCTACAAGTGGCTCAAATGGCCGAGTCAATGAGGAGACAAGAAAGATTTTTACCGGGCAAGACAAGCACAAATCCTAAGAAAAATTGTAATGCTGTGACTCTAAGGAGTGGGAGACAGTTTGTTGATATCCCTGTAAACATCCAAGATGATGAAGAGGTTTGAAGATATGGAAGAGGAGCTTGAATATGAAGCAAATCCGAGACCAGCACAGATCAGTGTCGATCAACACCCCACGGGAAATCAGACGACGGACACAGTTGTAGACGTGTCGATTGACACCAAGGACAGTGTCGATCGACACCCCATGGGATCGACGTTCAACACGGACCTGTGTCGAGCTCACCTCGATAAAACAGTCAGGCTTCAACTCAAAACCAACCTCGAGACAACATGGTATCGATCGACACCACTAAGGGTGTCGATCGACACCCGTATGTGAAACAGGCTAACGCGGGTTCATCTTCATCGAATCAGCTCGTTCGACCATCTACACCTCTTGCACCTGCAAACCAGCCTAAGGTGCCTTACCCTATTGCCCCTAAGAAGTCCAGAAGAGAGAGAGAGAAGATTATATGTTTCGTTTCATCCTTTCAAGAGTGAAAATTGAGATTCCATTGCTCGAGACAATTGAGACTTCACCACCTTTCAAGAGGTTCATCAAACGAGTCGTCTCCAGAAATTGTAGCCTTGAACAAGGCGTCTATGCAGTAGTGAGGGGAGCCACTGCCATCCTTACAAATCAAATGCCAGCCAAACTTGAAAATCCATGGAGTTTTATACTTGATTTGTCAATTATGGATTATCGTTTTGAAAACCTCTATGTGATCTTGGCTCTGGTGTGAACTTAATGCCTCTTTCAGTGGCTAAACGAATGGGAATGATGGACTTCCAGGAGACAAGGGTGTCATTAGTCCTTGCCGATCGCTCAGTTTGCTATCCCGAAGAAATCCTTGAAAATGTACCAGTCCTAGTGGGAAAGTTCTACATCCCCACCGATTTATAGTCCTCAAGTATGACCAAGAGCCAAAGGATCCTCTCATTCTTGGACATCCATTCTTAGCTGCTTCTGGAGCCTTGATTGACTGCAAGAAGAGCATCATTAACCTCAACATTGGAGAATTCAAGATGCGCTTCTACATGGACAAGCTCATTAAGCGTCCAAAGATCGATGGCCAAACATTCGATGTGGAGACTTTCTCTGATTTGGAGGAGGAAACTTTATGGGGAATGGAGCTTGAAGATGAGCTTGAAGATGCCTTGAGATGTGCCACAAACTACCATTTGGATGATGTAACACTTGGGTTCTGAAGAATGCTCGAATCTAGCAACCAAATGTGCAATATGGTGTCCAAGATGTGCTGTCCAAAACACCGACGAAAATTGCAATTTCAAATGAGTGGGATGGGTCTAAAGCACCCAAGATGGACCTCAAACCTCTGCCCAAGGGCCTAAGGTACGCATATCTCGGTCCTAATAATTCTTTTCCAATCATTATTAGTTCCACTTTGAAGAATGCGGAGTCCACACTACTCCTTAACAAGCTGCGTAAATTTCGCAAAGCTCTTGGGTACTCTCTTGATGATATTGCAGGGATCTCTCTAGATTTAGGCACTCATAGGATCCATCTCGAGGATGAGGCAAAGTCATAAGTTGAGCATCAAAGGAGGTTGAATCCCAACTTGAAGGAAGTTGTTAAAAAGGAGATCATGAAGTTGCTTGAAGCTGGAATCATCTATGAAATTTCAGACTGACCGTGGATCAGTTCGATTCATGGTGTGCCTAAAACGGAGGAATTATTGTTGTGAAGAATGATAAGGACGAGCTCATACCTCAAAGGACCATCACTGGACATCGAATGTGCATAGACTACATGAAGCTCAATGCCGCAACAAGAAAGGATCACTTCCCATTGCCCTTCATCGATCAAATGCTAGAGAGATTGGCGAACCATCCTTACTATTTCTTTCTCGATGTCTACATCGGGTTCTTTCAAATTCTAATCCATCCCGATGACCAAGAGAATACTACTTTTGCAAGTCTTTATGGCACTTTTGCATATCGTAGAATGCCATTTGGATTATGTAATGCTCCTGAAACTTTTCAAAGGTGTATGATGGCGATCTTCACGGACATGATTGAGGACATTATGGAGGTCTTCATGGATAACTTTTATGTCTAGGGCTCTTCATTTGTTGACTTTTTGGCCAATCTTTGAAAAGTCCTACAACGATGTGAGGAGAAGAACCTGGTACTCGATTGGGAAAAGTGCCATTTCATGGTGAATAATGGAATAATTCTCGGTCACAAGGTCTCTAAAGATGGTATAAAAGTGGACAAAGCAGAGATTGAAGTCATGACAAGCCTCAAGTCTCAAGCCTCCTACGAACGTGAAAGAAGTGTGAAGCTCCCTTGGACTTGCTGGTTTCTACAGGAGATTCATCAATGACTTCACCAAAATATCCCGCCCACTCACCACCCTTCTCTGTAAGGATGTCAAATTTGCTTTTGATACTAATTCTTTATCTTCATTTGAACATATTAAGCAGGCATTGGTGAGTGCTCCCATTGTTCAACCACCGGATTGGACTTTGCCATTTGAAGAGATGTGTGACGCAAGTGACTATGCTGTTGGAGCTGTGCTCGTCCAAAAGAAGGACAAAAAACTCCATGCCATCCATTATGCTAGCCGTACGTTGGATGATGCTCAAAAGAACTACACCACAACTGAGAAGGAACTCTTCGCCGTAGTCTTTGCCTTTGAGAAGTTCAGACAATACTTGGTGGGATCGAGTGTGATTGTCCATACAGACCATTCCGCGCTTAAGTACCTCATGAACAAGAAGGATTCAAAACCACGCTTGCTTCGATAGGTCCTTTTACTTCAAGAATTTGATATCCAAGTGAAGGACAATAAAGGGATTGAGAATGGAGTTACTGACCATCTATCCAGGCTTAGGATTGAGGAAGAAGTGCCCGTACACGACAGCCTACCCGAGGAGCATGTGAACATGATTTCAGTCATGATGCAATTAGACTTAATGCGAATTGGAGCAGTGTCAATCAACACTACCGAGAGTGTCTATCGACACCACGTGAAAATAGAGCCGAGAACAGAGCTTCTACAACGGGTGTCGACCGACACCTATCTGAGTGTCGATCGACACCCAGAAGAAGCAGACACACATTTCACTCCTTTCCTCGATGTACTCGCTGTAAGTGCCTCTTCCGCTCCTTGGTTTTCCGAAATAGCTAACTACCTTGCCGCGGAGAAACCTACAACAGAATTTTCAGGTTATAATAAGATGAAATTTTTCCGTGACATAAGGCATTACTTTTGGAACGAGCCTTACTTGTACCGGCATTGCAAGGATGACATCATTGGCCGTTACTTACCTGATATTGAGGTCGAGGATGTGCTTTTCCAATGCCATGGTTTAGCTTATGGTGGCCACTTTGCAACCTTCAAGACGGTCTCCAAGGTTCTTCAAGCCGGGTTTTGGTTGCCTACAATTTTTGTAATGCTCATGCGTTCGTGTCTAAGTGTGATGCTTGTCAACTTAAAGGAAATATCAGCAAGAGACTTGAGATGCCACAAAATTTCATCCTTAAAGTGGACGTGTTTGATTGTTGGGGAATTGACTTTATAGGTCATTTTCCATCTTCCTACAACAACAAATACATCTTGGTTGTGGTGGATTATGTCTTTAAGTTGGTGGAAGCCATTGCTAGTCCTAAAAATGATTCCTCGGTGGTACTTAAGATGTTCAAGACTATCATTTTTCCAAGATTTGGAGTTCCGCGAGTAGTCATTAGTGATGGTGGTTCACACTTCATCAACAAGGTCTTTGCCAAGCTTCTCAAGCAATATGGTGTTCAACGTCGCGTTGCTGCTCCTTATCATCCTCAAACTAGTGGACAAGTTGAGGTTTCGAATCGTCAAATCAAGGAGATCTTAGAGAAAACAGTTGGGAAGACAAGGAAGGATTGGTCTCTTCGGTTGAATGATGCACTATGGGCTTATATGACAGCCTTCAAGAATCATCTTGGGACTACATAATTTCATTTGCTTTATGGGAAAGCATGTCATCATCCGGTGGAGCTCGAGCACAAGGCTGAATGGGCAATCAAGCATTTCAACTTCAACATCAAACCAACCATCGAAAGAAGATTGATACAGCTGAATGAGTTAGACGAAATCAGACATCTCGCCTATGAGAACTCGAAGATCTACAAGGAACACACCAAAGCTAGACATGACCATAAGATTCTCAAACGCATCTTCGAACCAAATGACTAGGTCCTTCTCTACAATTCTCGTTTGCATTTGTTTCCTAGAAAGTTGCGTTCTCGCTGGTCCGGTCCTTTCAAAGTCACATCCGTTAGACCATATGGTGCTGTGGTGCTCAAAAATGCCAAAGGCGAGGAGTTTGTGGTGAACGGTCAACAAACTAAGCACTACTTTGCTCAACACAAAGTACCTAGCAGAGGTTCCATTCCGTTAGACACTCCACCATCAGTCTAAACTCATGCACAACGTCAGGTTAATTACTATAAATTAAGCGCTTGGTGGGAGGCAACCCACTTGTGAGTTTTCTATTACTTATACTATTTATTTTTATTATTTTTGATGTTTTTGAGTTTTTAAAAATAATTCGGATTTTTAAAAATTTTGATTTTAACTTTATAAAATCGGCTTTGTTATAAAAGAAAACGGGTTATTTCAAAATGAATAAGATTTTGTGGCCAGTGCCTTTTGGTGTCGACAGACACTCTTTCTTGTCGTTCGATACCCATGGTCTCGATCGACACAATCATCAGTGTTGATCGACACCCCCGCAGGAAACAAGGTAAGTTTTCTGATTTTTTGCCTTTTCGATAAATACTTCTTTCCTCTTTCTCCTCGAGATTTTTACTCACTGGGGACAGTGTTTTTCAAGTCTGGGGGAGGAAAATACTGATGTATTTTTTTGTGTCTTGGCTTATTTGTTATAATTTCAAAAAAATATTTTTAACGAGTCGTTTTATCGAGTCAAAATGAGTTTTAAATTATTATCTTTTGCTTGGTTTATTGGCTTGGGTCTTTTCAGCTAAGTGACCATCACTTGTGAGACAAACTTCAGGATAAGACTATTGAAAAATCCAAAGGCCAATTGGTACTTCAAAGACATCCATGCTAAGTTACGGAGAACCGATCGGATGGAGCTTATTACACCTCTTCAGTGTGATCAATGCACTAGCATTTGATTCTTCCATTCATGCTAAGAGAAAGCATTTACTACTCTCCCTTTCGACAAAGTGACTTATCCCACCCATAGGAAGTTTATTCAATTTATTACCAGTATTATTGTTCTTGTATTATTCAGTTAAAAAAAAAAACAGAAAAAAGGAAAAAAAAAAAGAGAAAGTCTCAATACGTCAATGTAAATATATATATATATATATATATATATAAATAGTATTAGTGTTACT
>OVAP01007122.1:464-11068 GCA_900406295.1 Aurinia saxatilis
TAGAAAGTAATTATTTGTGCAATTACATAGTATGTAGTTTTGTTATGTGACCACATACGTCTTATTATCAGCAACAAACCAAAAAAAAAAAAAAGATTTGGACTTTTGTATAAGGTTTCATTTTATGGGATTATTTCTCTTCATGAGTTTTATCATGAACCATCAGATAATATTCATCATAAAAACTCCATTGGAATCCACAGGTTTTACAAAAACAATTCTTAATTGTATAAGCAGAAGAAGGGAATGTGATTAGCACAGTCAGAATAACATTCATGTTTTCTTTGGTTATAAGAACAATATTTTCATTAAAACTCAAAAACATCGATCAACAATTGTCCAAAGTCTTAGTCTGTCTTCTATCTTGTATTTATACTTGACCGTACGTGGTGATTCAGAGAGCCACAATACATTTTGGTGGTTGTACCTATATGCACCGTCCCACACGAAGAAAACAAAGTTCATTAGGTTCATTGGTCACAAGATGAATATTTTGACTATAGCCATGAATCATTACTTTTTTGTTATTATTTGAGTTTTCATTGATCATATGTGTGGAGGGGTTAAAAATTATGTTATTGTGCAATACTGAGTACCATATTTTGAACTACAGTAACTCCTTTGATACTTAAGCACATGAAAGTACACATTTAAAATATAAACCCGCGCATAGCGCGGGTACTCATCTAGTAAGCATTAAAACGAGAACTATATCATTAGTGGGCAAAATCCACGAAGAAAATCTATGATGGATACAATTTTACTTGATAAATTATTATAGCCATCACTCAAAAAGATGGAACTTTACTCCAATTAGTGAAGATTTTAATACTAATCCAAAACCTGATCCACTTTCTGAAGACCAGAACTCTTACAAACAAACATTAACATATCTATTAAAATTATGTAAGGAAGAAAATGCAAATTATTTGAACTAGATTTCTTAACAATATCTACAACAGTGACTTCGAAACGAATGAGGCACACTGTCACACACACGTCCAACCACTTCCATCTGGTGGAATTGTCTCGGAAACTTGGTTGTTACTGTGTACTAAAAGGAACAAACAATGATTTCTCTAACGAAAATAGTTTACTCCACTGCTTTTGTGTTTGTCCCTTGTCCAATTTAGAAAATGCTCACTATTCGTGGTCGATATAATCAGAAAATGGGCGGACCTAAAAAAATAAATAATCGCATCGAATTGTCCTAGCTAATATAGGATCCATATGATACAAACTTATCATACAAATTTGACTTCAATAACGATTGATTAAGAAATTGTTAACAACATACTCATTAGTGTGGCCTTGAATTTGATAATGACTTCAATTCGACAATTTTGTTTATTGGGCCTATGGATAATGGGCCCAACAGGCTTAACGTGTGTATACATGATCCATTTAGCAAAATTTGTATCAATTAGGGAAGATAGAGACATGATAGTAGAAAGAAGAAGAGATTTTCATTCATTCATCTGTTGAAAACGTTTTACAAATTCCGGAAACTTAAAATGAAGCGATTTAGCCTCCGAATCCGTAAAGAGTCCTTCCTTGTCTCTTGAGGGCATATACAACATCCATCGCCGTCACGGTTTTACGGCGGGCGTGCTCCGTGTAAGTAACGGCGTCACGAATCACGTTCTCCAAAAAGATCTTCAGAACGCCACGAGTCTCTTCGTAGATCAAACCACTGATACGTTTCACGCCTCCTCTTCTAGCTAAACGACGGATGGCTGGCTTAGTGATTCCTTGGATATTGTCTCTGAGAACTTTACGATGCCTCTTGGCTCCTCCCTTTCCTAATCCTTTCCCTCCCTTTCCTCTTCCTGACATTTTTTTCTCTGATTCTTTGATTTTGAGATGTGTTTTGATTTCTACGAGGTGGGTGTCCTTTATATAAGAAGACGATAAGGGAGGGTTTGTGTTTTTGTGTATGTGGCGGTGATTGAGTTTTTGAAAGTTTTGAGAGGTTTTGGATCGTTGGATTGTGGCTTATCGACGGTTGGTAGTATCGATCCGCGTGATTTGTGAGGGGATTTGTGAACCGTTGGATTTTAATGCGATCCGCGTCATTTATGTGTAACGAGATCTAAGCCGTCGATTTTGGTGTTGGGTGCGGGAATATTAATGTTTAAGCGCGCCAAGGCTAATTTTTTCACAAAAATGTTTGCGTTTTGTTGTTGCATTGTGGTAAATTCTTATTTACTTACTCAAATTGGGTTAAGAGTTGTGTAATTTAATCTCAGCTATTTGTGTGGATGCATATGGGCGAAAATTTGTGTTATGAACATATTTCTTTCCCACTATATGATTTAAGAAGAAACATTTATAACCACTATTCAACTCATACTAGAGTAACAATCTCTATTCAATATAACCATCATAGCCGCCTTGTAGAGTTTGTAACATGGTATTTTGTTATGCATTTTGTGACATGATAACGATTTGTTATGAACTTATGGTATTTTGTTGTATTGCAATTACGTATTTTAAATTAATCAAGGCATGTTATCAAGAGTAACAGATAAGAAAACTAATTCCCAATTTCAACAAACAAATTCAGAGGTTACTAGTAGAAAGATAAATTATCAGAGGTGCAGAAGTTTGAACACATAATATCAAAAGTCTTGGACAATCCCAAAATACCAGATACTTAGTAATCATCATGATTTTGCAACAAATAAACTTTTTGATAAATCTCCAACTCTCACTTTTTCTTATCAGAAGCACCAGCACCCCTGCATAAACAGAACACCAAACTCAGTAATTGCAATGAAAAATTAACAGCCTTCAAATAAAGCCAACAATAAGCTTGCTACAAAATCTATAAAGCTAAAATGAGAGTTTGATAAGTATTCAAAATGAAACCCTTCATTGCTTCATCTCACTAAGTCTCCAGGTTCTTCACTAAGCTAGGCTTTAGTTTCTAATTAACACATTAGATACTGAGCAAATCCTCAACAAGAAACATTACAAAAAAAGGGACAAAAAACTAATGCAAAACAGTATACTCAACAGTAAGCTAGATTTAAAGCTGAAAAGAGAGATAGTTGAGTGAAATTCTTCATTGCTTTATCTCACTAAGTATGGATCTTCACTATTAGGTTCTAATTAACACAGTAGAAACTGAGCAAATCCTCAAAAAGGGACAAAAAAACTTAATGCAAAACAGTATATTACCAACCAAATCTGACAGATATATGATGCTACCAAGTAGTTAACAAGATGGAGTTTATGAGAGAAACTTGAAAATGAGAGCAAATGAAAAGATCTAGACGTTTACCTGGACTTCCTGAGAACGGTAGACATCTCCTCTCTCTTCCTCTTGGCCCTCTTGTGAGTACCCAGCTTCCTCTTAGCCACCTTAAGTGCCCTCTTGTCCTTCCCAACCTTCAACAGCTCGGAGATTCTCTTCTCGTAGGGAGCAAGTCCAGCAACTTCCTTAATTAAACCCCTGATGAAGAAAGTCCTCTTGGACGTTTTCTGAGTAAATAAAAACAAAAACAAACAATGGAAAGTGCTGCATCAAATTTCCAAACTTTAGAAGATCATAAAACTCATACAAAATGCTGCATCAACATAGGTAAATCAAATGGTTACACAAGAGCAAGCTAAACATTTTAGATAGACTAATGCACTAAAACATTCACAAGTCTCTACAATAACACGTCTGTATACTTTATTAAGCCCACGAAATGATTAATCCAGCACAGAATCAATATTCATTGGGACAAAACCTAAAGCTAATTCAAACCGATCCAAACACTATAAAGCTGTAATAAACGGAGGCAAAGAGACAAACTTACTCCTTTACGGACACGAGGGCGAAGAGGCTGCTCTCTCTTCGTGACAATATGCCCCTTGTTCAAACCCACGAACAAACCCGTTTGTGGAGTGGTCATCTTCTGCAAACAAACCAAAGCTTACTATTAGTTACGGAATCAACAAAACGAAAAACCGATTTTGCAATAATCACAAAAGAAGACGATCTTGGAGAAAAATGAAGAAGAATCAGAAGAGAACCTTTTGGATCGGAGCTCCTTCGGGAATAAGACGAAAACGGGAACAAATTGCGGTTTATATACTGCGGCTAAAATTAAAAACCCTAACCCTTTCTTAAAACGTTTTGGGCCCTAAACGTTTAGGTTATTTTCTTGGGCCTGTAAGTTGATAAGAGTGAATTTTGCTTTCAAAGACAAACAAAAAAAGAAAGACAAGAGACAAAAGCATGTATGAATGAAATTTTTTTAGTCTAAACGCCATATTCCCCCACTACACATTCACAAAATGGATGTAACAATCCTTGAAATCTAAATCATATGCTTAAGGTCTAACAACTAAACTCAATTTTTTGTTGGGGCTTAGCCATATATACCCTAATTTTTTTTTATATCATTAGTCACATATACCTACTTTTTTTTATCCATCTAGTAAGAAATCTAAAATACACATATTTAAATATTAATTATTTATGAGATTTTAGGGTTTAGGATCTAGAGTTTAAGGTTTAAAAAACTCTATAATTTTATTAAACCCTAAATTCTATTTATGAGGTTTTAGGGTTTAGGATCTAGAGTTTAAGGTTTAAAAAACTCTATAATTTTACTAAACCCTAAGTTTATAAAGGTTTAACCATAAATTCTAAACCCTAAATAAATCATAAACTCTATAATTTTACTAAACCCTAAATTCTAAAATCCTAAACTCTTGCAAATATATCATTTATAATGAAAAATATCTTTAGTAAATGAAGAATATAATGATATTAATATAAAAAGAGATAGATATATGTGATTAAAAAAAAAGAGTGTGGTTATATGTGGTTAGTGGGTATGTAAAGTTTGGTATATTTGTGATGCTTTCATTTTTTTATAGTATTACTTAATTTATTTAGGTTATGATGCTATGTTGGTAGATATTTCTACCAAAATCGCTTTAAAAATATTAGTGTTTTGGTGATACAATGATTTTGTTTTGCAGCCAACACTATTGTAATTAGTAAAATAATTCAGTTTAAATTAGTAGTTATTGGAGTAAGTTTCTCGGGGACAACAAGGATAATTATCAAAAAAAATAGTTGGTCAAGAACAAGCAAGTAACGATTTGATTATAGCGTGTACAAAAAATTAGTGAGGTGAACACCCATTTTTAGTGAATGTCATTGATTTCACGAGATGAATATATTTAGAAAAAAAAAATTAACTATATTTTCCTCCATGCTATCTTCAGAAAACCTTTGATACTGCATTAATCTTTTCTTTTTTTGGTCGGGATACTAAACTAATCTATTTTATAGAATTATTATAGGTTCTAGCAAGATTAATGAATTTAAGAGCAAATGATATAAAGATTAATGTTTTTCCTTTTGATTAATTGTGATTTCTCTCTTCACAAAAAGTTAAAGTGTTTTCTTGTTAATTTTTTTTTCTTTATCCTATCCTCAATGAAATCTTTGATACTACAATAATATATTTTACGGAATTATCATAGTTGTTTAGCATGATTAGTTATTTTAACTCCAATGCAATTGCCTTGACCAAAGAAAATAAAAACTAATATTTTTTAATTGATTCATTGTTTCTCTCTTCATGGAAGTGGAAGTGTTCTCCACTCACTCGTTTTCAATTCAGTTACCAACCGATTCTCCTTAAATACATCTTCGTAATATATACAAAAATAAATAAAATTATTTTCATCATCTATTATAATTCCTCAGTTTAAACATGGTATTATGGGACCAGGACTTGTAGCCTAGTGGTTTGTGCTAGAGCTGTCACTGTGTCACCGCCTGGGTTCGAGTCCAGCTTGATGCATATTATGTTGTTGACAAAAAAAAAAACATGGTATTATGGTAATTTTTTTTTGCAAGTATATTCACATATTGAAGTTTATAAGGTATGTGAAACATCCGAACGATTTAATTTTATTTGAAATTATTTATTTTCTCCTCTTTATTCTAATAAATTCAAATATATAATTTCTCGATCCGGATTTTAGCATTTTTATTGACAATTGTTTATATCATTTGATTTTTTCCGATTTTTTTTGTATTTTCTTTTTTTTTTGTCACAAACTTTCCATTAATTAGAATATGCTACAACTCTGTTCCTAACATAACATTGTTACATCCATTTGATTATAGAACAAGGAGCATAAGTTTTAGCATGTTTGGCTAGCCTATCAGCTTCTACATTTAGCTCTCTTGGTATGTAGAAGAAGCTTTTGTGTTTGTTGTAGTAGTGCATAATGTCCTCCACATAGATCGAGAGTGATCTATAGTCTTTCCTCGTAAAGTTACTAGTCCTTTCAGCTAGAAAACTATAGATCGCTTTTGAGTCTCCACAAAAAGAAACTTCTGTATATCCTAATCTCCACATTTGGGTGACTGCTTCTCTAAGGGCGAATGCTTCTGCTTCAGTTGGTGAGCTTACCGAGAGAACAGTAATGGCACCTTCAAGTACATTTGTCCCATTTTTATTTTTCAATACCCATCCTGCTCCTCCCACCCCCTCATTTGTCGACCATGATGCATCTACAAAACAAAAATCTTCATTAGCTAGCCTTATTACATCTAGAGGAGTTTTAGGAAGACTTTCTACAGATTTTTGGTGGTAGCTACATATTTGATCCAAAACATCTTGCTGAATCTTTTGTTGTATGTTAGCTTCTTCCCTTTGTGTATAATCCCCTAGTGCTCTGTTGATGGCGTATGGAATTGAGACTTGTCTGGAGTTAAATATTTTTTCAATACGCAGTTTCCATATAGACCAGGCTACAAAGGGATATAATGGAGCTTTTCCTGGTTCAAGTTGATTCAGGTCTATCAAAGACTCTAGTTTTTGCAAGGAAGTGTTTGTAGTAAGAGCATCACCTGGAATTTGCACAAGAGGAGCTAGTTCCCATACTTCTTTTGCAATCCTGCATTTGAACATAATAGGATTTATTGTTTCATCTTCTTCACCACATAAGGAACATTTTCCTTCTTTGATGATGTTTCTTCTCTTTAGAGCAGTTGCCACCGGTAAGGCTTTGTTGATTATTTTCCACAGGAAGTGTTTCAGCTTTGGTGGGATTTTCGAGCTCCATATTTTCTGACTGACTCTCCGAAGTGGTTGGTCAATATTATCCTATTGAGGTGTTTGGTTGCTTCTCTCCAGATGGTACCCTGAGCGAACAATATATTCTTCATTCCTTGAGTATTCCCAGCTCAATTTATCAGTCTTACTTGTTTTGCTTGGGTATATCTTTTTGATTAACTGAATGTCCTGTGGATGAACCCATGGTCTCAACTTTTCTTCATCCCAATAAGTAGTCCCTGCAAGAAAGAGATCTTCAACTTTTACATTTCCATTTGGAGTTGTATCAGTACATCTTGCTGGTCTAGGGTATTCTGTTTTTATTCAATTGTCCCTCCATGGGTGTATTATATTACCCGTCCCAACAATCCATTTAACCCCCTTGATCATAAGTGAAATTCTTTGATATAAACTTTTCCAAGCGTAGCTCGCATTATTTGTTTTTTTTGCTCCAAATAAGGAAGTTTTTCTAAAATACTTAGCTTTTAGTACCTTGGCCAGTAGTGAATTTGGATTTTGTAAGATCCGCCAGCTTTGCTTGGCCAGAAGTGCAATGTTGAAGTCTCGTAAGTTTCTGAATCCTAGCCCTCCATGCATTTTTTACTTAGTTAGCTTGGACCATGATACCTAGGGGATACTAGATTTGGTTTCTGATGAGCTCCACCAATATTTTAAAATTGCCGATGTAATTTTTACTAATAATCTTTTGGGAAATAGAAAACAACTCATACAATAAGTTGGTATAGCCATAGCAACGGATTTTATCATTATTTCTTTCCCCGCAGTAGAAAGGAGTTTTGAGTACCAACTTTGGACTTTTGCTGAAATTCTTTCCTTAACAAATGCAAAAGTATTGTTCTTACTCCGAGCTATCATGTTTGGCAACCCTAGATATCTACCAAAATTCCCAGTTTCCTTTATTCCTAATATGTTCTTAATGGAAACTTTTAATTATGGGGCTATACCTTTACCAAAACAGATGGATGACTTCTGGAAGTTAACTCTTTGGCCAGACATAGCTCCATATGCTTTCAAAATCTCCATAACGGTTCTGGACTCATCCTCTGTTGCTTGACAGAATAAAATGGAATCATCAGCAAACAACATATGTGAAATTGAGGGACCATTTTTACTGGCTCTAAAACCATGCAAATTTTGGAGAATATTTTGGTTCTTTATAAGCATAGACAGCCCTTCCGCACATATTAGATACAAGCATGGTGATATGGGATCACCTTGCCTGATACCTCTTGCTGGGATTATTTTCTTTGTAGTTTGCCCATTTATTAACACAGTATGTTACAGTTGATATACAAATTTTAATCCACTCACACCACTTATGATGAAATCCTAGTTTCTCCATCAGATGTAATAAATAACTCCACTCCACTTTATCAAAAGCTTTTGCTATATCTAATTTAAGGGCTATATATGGGTGTTTTTTTATTTCTAATGTGCAATGAATGCATAAGCTCATGCGTTATAATGATGTTATCTGTGATTAAACGCCCTGGAATAAACGGAGACTTGTTCTCTGAGATTATAGTATGGATCCATGGCTTAAGTCTGTTTGCGAAAATTTTTGAGATAATTTTATATGCTATATTACACAAACTTATAGGTCTAAAATCTTTTACTTCCAGGGGATTCTCTTTCTTAGGGACAAGACATATATGCGTGTGATTAAGCTCAGGGTCGAAATAGCTATGATCAAAGAAATCCTTTACATATTGACACACACCTTTGCCAATGATGTCCCAATGCTGCTTGTAGAATCCATTATTGAATCCATCAGGTCTCGGGGCCTTGTCTGGGTGCATTTGCTTAATAGCTTGGAAGATTTATTCATCAGTAACCATACTTATTAAGTAAGAATTGATTTCAGATGTAACCTTTGGTTGGATGGGTGGAAGATCAGAGAAGCTTGGTGGGGAGGGTTGTGAGCTGAATATATCTTTAAAGTAATTGAAGATGACTCTCCTTATATCTTCACTCTCATTCTAGACTCTTCCTTCATTATCTTGTATCACAATAATTCTATTAAAACTTCTCCTTTGTTTAGTTTTTGCATGAATTTTTTTTGTGTTCTTGTGACCTGATTGAAGCCATAAGATCCTGCTTTTAGTTCTCAAATAGACTTCTTCTTGCTTGTTTTGATGTGCAAGTCTTTCGTTTATATCAGCAATCTTTGATTCATTTGCTCCATTATCATTTTCTTCATAAGCTTTGTGGAGTTGTTCTTTTAGATCCTCAATTTAAAGCTGCGAGTTAGGCTTTTCTTTAGTCTTCCATTTTGATAAATTGATTCTACATCATTTCATTACCTCATGGAAGCTGGGACGAGGTGAAATTATAGACTCATCTTGCCAAATAGTTGAGATAATATTCTTCACCTCTGGTTTTGTGTTCCACCTATTGTCATATTTGAAGAGTTTGGTTCCTCTCCAGGAATTGTTGGCAATTGACAAGATAAGTGGCTTATGATCAGAGCCTCCCCAATTTAAAGCTTTTAGTTGAGCATCTGGAAACATGTCTAGCCACTCTGCATTTGCTACAACTGATATATTGCGTTTTGACATGTTTTAATCCTTGTTTTTTCTTTGTTCTTCGAGTCTTTTGGTTTGTTTAGAGTCTTAATAGGGGCTTAATACATTGGAGCTTGAATTTAAGCTTTGGAATGAAGATTTGAGGCAAAAGGATGAAAACATGTGGAATAACATTGCAGAACCAATTGGAAGTGTCTTAAAGATCGTGTCCGATGCAGGTCTTCCCTTAGGAATTTTAATCTCAAATTTTGACAAGACATAGGAAATTGAGTTAGATTCACTTTGGAGATGGTTTCAAGTCATTCTGATTAGCGGTCAAGAAGATATAACTGTTTTACTGGAAACATGTCATTTTCACCCGCGAGCCACATATGGATCGACCTGCAAGCAAGGATCGGCCGATCCTTGCATGGATCGATCGATTCATGATCACTCAAGACCACGAGCCACCTATGGATCGACCTGAAGAGCAAGGATCAACCGATCCTTGCATGGATCGATCGATCCATCTCCTGCATGTGTCATTTTTGGAAACTCAAATCAGATCAATCCTTACCTTATTTGAGAAGATTGCACACGTTTTTGCTCCCCTATATAAAGGGTCTGAGCCCCAGAAACCCTAGAGGACGTTCTTCTTTCATTTTCTTAGAGCAAAGCACTTTTATTTCATTGTTTTTCATCATTTGCTTCATTGTTCTTGAGGAATCATTGAAGGGGCTTGCATCTTCTCTTCATTCTCATCCTTGATGCTGCTGAGAAGTGTTCTTAAACCCCTGTATCTCTTGAATTTTGTTTTTATATTGAGTATTATTCANCTGTATCTCTTGAATTTTGTTTTTATATTGAGTATTATTCATTTATCAAGTTTTTATTTCATGTCTCTCTATTTACATTGTCTTATTGTCTTTAGAATGATGTTTGAGTAGTGAGGTTGTTAGATTTAGGGGAACCATGGTTAGATAGGTTATTGGCTGGATGA
>OVAP01007123.1:0-11067 GCA_900406295.1 Aurinia saxatilis
ATCAAGATATGAGTCAAAACTATGCCAAAATGAATGAAAAACAACTATGAACAAGGTCCTAAAATGCAATATATCATTAATATATGTTATTTATATTTTACTTTTAATTAGTTACACAAAATATTGTTTGCAGTTTTTCAAAAAATAATGTGAAAATAAAAAATTTAAATATTCACCTAATTTATCATTTCGTACATAAATTCAAATATAATTATAATAATTAATTTTGAAACTGTTTAAAATATAGATGATGTTTATAAAACAAATGATCCTAAACCAAAAGATACTGATTTCTCTTCTAAGAAACCGGTGGTACACAAGTAGGTCGGAGGATACTTGAATCTTACGTATGAGTTCGGTAATTGGAGATGGGCTGAGATCTTCGTACTTGAACGGAGTTCAATAAATCTTTTAGTCTATGTAAGGATTATAGCTCATCCGAAAGAGCAAGATAAGCTGAAGAGAAAAGAGGTCGGGAGGTCTTTGTATTTTAGTTCGGAAATTATTATACAAAGTGGAGCTCGGAGCTCAGTATTTCCAAAATCCCCAAAAGTTCATATCCCCAAAACAATGATTAGAGGGGAGTATTTATAGTAAAATTAGACCGACATTGGCCACTTACCATGATTAGCAGACTAACCATGGTAAGTCGCCACTTGCATAAGCTATTGGGCCGAACCTTGAAATGTCTTCTGGGCTGGGCTTAACTCGGGTTTTTGGCCGAGCTACTACTGTTCTTGAGCCGGGCTTTTTGTTTATAGCTTTGTCTATAGTTGACTCAAGGATGGGGCCTGGATGGCCCATCTCCATCAATAATCGCCCCCCCCCAAACGAGCGCTGAGTTCGGGAGTTCGACGCGTGAGGTCCGGAGTTTGCGCCTCTAATACGGAGATTCTTGACCCAAATGTCGCTTTCAATCCACGTGTCACGTTCTGGTTGGGCTCGGTAGCCATTCTGAAGGCGTGAGGAAACGATACGGCGATCATCAATGGTAATGATTACTCTCAGAGGTTGTGTCTCTCTTGGCTATAAATAAGGGGGATCCCCATTTTTCCTCACTTTTGCGGTTTTAGAGTGAAGAAGAAAAAAGGTAGAATTTCTCCGAACTATCTATTTCTGTTATCTTCTCTTTAGTATGTCTTCTACGAGTGGGTCGAGTTAGTCCGGTTGTTCTTCTAGCTCGGGAACGAGTTCGTCCACTGGCCCAGATGTTGCTTTGAATGGGGGCAGGGGTCCGGAGAAGTCTTGGGACATCCGGTCCAAATCTTGAAAAATACTAACAGTGGTCAGTGCGAATACAACGAGGTGGGTCTTGCGGGGATGCCGACCTTGTCCACGGCTGAATCTCTGAAGAACTACCGGACTCACTGTGATGAGCCCGGGGTCGAAGTGATGGTTCCGTCCCCTCAAGATCGACCGTGGTCGTGTCCGAAGGGCTGAATATGTTTACACGAGGCAGCCTTCTATCAGTGTGGTCTTCACTTTCCCTTCCCTCTCTTCTGATTGAGTATTGTGCCGTTAGAAAGATAGCAGTTACGCAACTCACAGGGAACTCGACATCCAACGTGGTCGGGATGATGAAATACGGCGTAGAACTGGGGATCCGATGACCCATGATTTCTTTGAGCACATTGTCCATCTTACACGGAATAAGACCAGGGCGGGGACTTATTACTTGAATGTGAGAAATGGCATTATTATTCTGAAATCGAGCAAGGTCCCGGACTAGGAGAGATTTTTTTTTTTTTTGAAAACATCAACTCGGCTTCGGTACCGAGCATTGAGAGTCCGGTTATTAGAAGATGGAGNAAATGGCATTATTATTCTGAAATCGAGCAAGGTCCCGGACTAGGAGAGATTTTTTTTTTTTTTTGAAAACATCAACTCGGCTTCGGTACCGAGCATTGAGAGTCCGGTTATTAGAAGATGGAGAAGGGCAACAAGTAAATTTTATCATATATATATATCCTCCTATATATTAATACAAAAGTCTCTTAAGTATTTTTTGCCTATATGTCAAGAGAGAAATGCCTACCTGGAGTTTAAAATAAATATTAAAAAATACGTTGAAGGTGATTTTGGTGAGATCTGACAAAAAAATTGGGGATCCATGGTTGAATTTGGGGTTGTTAAAACCTCTTAGTCTTCGATTTCAAGTACTTCTCTCTTTTCAAAATCTCGAAACGGTTAAGATTTTGATATTAGAAGATTCCGGGTTTTGTCTCGACTATTTTGAATGTGTTTGGACATATTGGTTTTGGAGTTTTCAGACAATCGATCAGTTAGATAAGGAAGATATCCTTATCCATAAGTGTAGATCTGATTAGAATCGGGTTTCATAGTCTTGATTCAAACTTTAATTTAAACCATAGAGAATCGACTTTAATCTGATTAGATACGGGTTTCATTGTTGGTTCTGTCTGAAAGAACAAAACCCTAGAGAGAGTGATTTGGGTGAAGCTTTTAATTTAAAGAGTGGGTTTTGATGTTTGATTGTAACAAAACATTACAGCGATAGTGATAAAGTCACCAAAGAAGCGTCACCTTTGTTCTTAAGGATGATAGTTTTGGTGTTTGCTATGGTTTGTGGTCTCNGAACCATAGAGAATCGACTTTAATCTGATTAGATACGGGTTTCATTGTTGGTTCTGTCTGAAAGAAGAAAACCCTAGAGAGAGTGATTTGGGTGAAGCTTTTAATTTAAAGAGTGGGTTTTGATGTTTGATTGTAACAAAACATTACAGCGATAGTGATAAAGTCACCAAAGAAGCGTCACCTTTGTTCTTAAGGATGATAGTTTTGGTGTTTGCTATGGTTTGTGGTCTCTACATTTGCTCCGTTTGCTTGAACAGTTTGCTAATGTCAATATCCACCTCCGAACTTGTCCAAACTCCTTTCTCTTCTCACTCTCTACACATTGTAACTCGGATTCACTACTCTAAGCCCTGAACTTTTAATCGGTAACTATCATCAACTTCTCTTATCTTTGAGGTGGGGTTTTCTTATACATGGCTGAATGTAGCCATAATCCGGTGAGGTTCTTTGCCATACTGTCGATGCAGAGATCGGGAAGTGGTTGGTTCGAAACATTGCTGAATAGTCGTAACAATGTGAGTTCTAATGGAGACTATTAGAAGGAAAAGTGTTTTTAGGTCACTTAAGGCTGGACTAACTGGTTTCTAACATTATCCGGACTACCTAGTTTCTAACATTGTCTGCAGATTTCATTGCTCTATTGTTGATGAAGTTTTCATAGCACCAGTTGGGGTCTTCATCTGTAAGAATCAATATCGACATAGTTAGTTGTCGTCCTTTTATTTGGCAACATGGTAGAAGAAGAGAACGAGAACTGGGAGACAGAACTTACTGTTTTGCTTAAAAGCGTGGTCGACATTCAGCAACATGAGGTGATCTCCATCATTGTGTCCAAACCTAGCTTTAGCTTTGCTTTTTGAGCGTCACTAGGCTGAATAAAGCAATTAGGTGCTTGACAAAGAATTGGTAATTATAACAGAAGATGTCCAGGGAAGAGGTCAGCAAATGCATAGNATTTAGCTTTGCTTTTTGAGCGTCACTAGGCTGAATAAAGCAATTAGGTGCTTGACAAAAATTGGTAATTATAACAGAAGATGTCCAGGGAAGAGGTCAGCAAATGCATAGAGGCCAAGAGATTGATACCATTTGCTTCATGATTGAGAATAATTGAAAAACTGCAACTATCTGCATCATCACTTACTTATGCAGAACCTAGACTAGAGACCACCCGAGGGGAAGAAGAAGCTACTGAATGAACTCAAGACTATTCTGGACTACCAGAATAAGCAAACATCCCATGAATATCGTTTAAGTAACGATGCTTGTCGTTGAGATTTCAGCCCATAATTAGTGCCTGGAGGATATGATTCTTTCTATATCGAGTTTCAGATAGTTAAATACTGACATGTTTCTATATTATTGGTCTGTAGATCATTTACCGAGTGTGAAAAGTGAAGTAAAGCTACGTTGTGTGACAACAGAAGAGGAAGGATGGGGTATGGTATCAGAATGTGATATTGAACAAGCTTCTGTAATACATGTCGAATAACCATTTAGTGTGGTATGAGCTGTGATAATAATAGAGTTTTTTTAAACTTTGAGGAGGAACGGATAATATATTCTGAAGTTTTAAACAATGATGGTTTTAATGTCCAAACGTTTTCTGAAGAAGATTAAGATATAAATGTGTCTTGCTTGAACAGTCATATTTTCCTCTGTTACTGAACATGCTTTAATGGTAATGCCAATTCATATATGTAGGTCATATACACAAGTTTTCGGGAAAGACATTGCCACTTTTGCTTGAATGAGTTGCATGTTGATGCTGTTTCGTGTCCATCATGCTCGATACATGTGTACTGCTCAGAGTCTTGCCAAATTCAATCTGTTGGGGTGCTGTTCACAAAGGGGATCGACAAGCATCATATTTGTCACAATCTACCTGATGATACTGCAGAGCATATCAAAGTTTTTACATCAGCGGATAAATATTATTCTGAAACTGAGTGTCTTCAAGAGCACCATGAGTGTCGGGGATCGAATTGGCCTGCTGTACTTCCATCTGATGCTGTTTTACTGCTCAGGTTATAATGACGTTAATAAATAAGGGAAAGCAGCTATGGATCTTTACAATCTTCAGGAGATATTAGTATATCCTTTTACTGTAAAAGTTTCCTATATATCATTTCCAACAGTCACATAAACCTGATAAGGAGTGATTACTCAATGTCTTTGACAGGAATTTTCCCATAGCTACTCTAAGATGAACCCATAGAGGAAGTTGGATTTTCATCTACCTTTCATAGTATTGATCTGGTGCCTTAACAAATTTTCCCAAGGCTACGAGGTTGAAATTTTTTGTGTTCTCACAGATATTGAGGTTGAATTGTTCAAGATAAATTGGACGGAAGAGGAAGAATAAGACAAGACAAGAAGAGAAAAAGAGATCGCTGTCGGAATAAGAGTCTCATCCTCAATGTACTGTTTCCTCATCTTGTCTTACTCTTACTCTTCGATCTTTCCCTGTTCCATGGATGTGCTGCCTCTTTCCGGGTTATGAAAAGTCTTGAGCTTTGATATGTAGCTTTACCCAATTCACTCAGGTTCAGCTTTCTGAGTCTCAACCATGGCCCATGAAAGTGTTTTGATTCATAGCAACTGCTCGTGTATGCTTGGGTAGTGATTGAAAACTCGGATTTTCATCACACACCAATAAGAAGGATGGTCAGGTATCCAGAGACTTCAAGTGACTGAAGAGTTTGATTGCGTCTTTGAAAAATATAGTTGTAGAGATTGGTTTATGTTCTTTTAGTCTTAGTGTACATAAAAAGGCTTTGAAAATAACAATAATGTTTGTCGAAGGTATTATTGATTTGTTTTTTGGTTCAAAACAAAATTAAGAACTTATCCTTTTTAGTCTTGACAAGGCAAACATCAAAACGAAATGCAGCCACACGTCACATGGGTCTAAAAGTTAACATGGTTATTTGTTTTTTGGTTCGAAATCATAATGCAATAATGTTTGAAACCATTTATGTTGTAGATCAGGTGTTTAATTTTAGGGAGGCCAGGTTGCTCTGTTTTTAAATTTTTTTAATTTTGAGGTGATGATGAATAAACAGGAAGTTGTTGGGCATTTTCTTCTATATTTGTGACTATATTTTACCAACCTAATTTTTTTTTCTTCTTTATCACCTTATTATCACATACTTCCCAATTACAACATGTAGTATATATTTAGAAAGATTATGGTCTGAGATAATTTGTTAACGAGAACATATATTTCTACTTAAATAACTGAAATTAATCGGATATAGCAAAATTAATCTAGTAAACCGATCAAAGTATATATATATAATAATATATATAATAATAATAATTTTAATTATATTTTGGTTTAAGTAGGCAATACTACAAAAATTGGAAAACCGAAATACCAAAAAACCCTCACTGAACCGACCAAATGTCCACCCAAATAAGTTTCAATAAAAATCAATGTTTATATTTATTATTATTAATAAAAAAAATTAAGTATTTTAGTTAACCTATTGAATCTTTATATAAATATTTTTTATTTTTCGACAATAATTAGTTTTGTTAGAATTTGAAGATGTTAAAAAGGACACGGGCCGATCATTTTTCTAATGTATAATCATTTAACAATGTTGAATTGTTTCTGCTGAGACCAGTATTCTCTCACATACAACTTCAAGTCGCACTATCAAGGACTAAGTTTAGGACACAGGTAAAGATTCTTATTACGGACAAAGATAAAAACGTTAAAAGTAAAACGAGAAAATATTGTCTACAAAGAAATCTTCGGTAATGTTGATTAGATTAGAACAATGGTTCACTTTGTCCTTTCGCTGTTTTCATCTCTTGCTTTATTTCTGTTACATTTACAATTATTTATTTATTAACTTTTGGCTCAACTATTATCTAATCACACACATAATATAAATTAAAAAAGTACGAGATTTATTATAGAATTATGTTTTATTTTACATATATAACTTATAATAAAAACGTTGGCAACCCGCACAAGGTGCGGGCCAATCACCTAGTATATTGTTAAAAAAGATTGATCGTATAATTAGAAGAAGAAAGAACGAGTAAAAATTTATGTGAAGCAAAAATAACAGGAGTAAAAAGTATAGTAACTAATAATTGATTTGGATTTATACTATTTTGTTATTTGTAACGATTAACAGGAACAAATTTTGTGGTGGTAAATCAACGATTCCATCATTGATTAAGAATGATTTTATCATATATATACTTTTTAAATGATTTATAGTATAATTAGAAGAAGAAGAAACTAGTAAAAAATTATGAGACGCAAAAATAACAAGTGTAACAAGTATAGTAACTAATAATTGATTTAGAGTTATACTACTTATTATTTGTAACGAGTAACAGTAACAGATTTGTGGTGGTAAATCAACGATTCCATCATTGATTAAGAAAAAAAAATTTTAAAAAAATTTATGCTTCACTTTAAAAAAAATAAAGAAGAAAGTAAAGTAATCTTTAGAATTTTTTAAAGAAATTATCGTATCTTTAGAAGAAGAAAGAACTAGTAAAAAATTTTACTTTAAAAAATTACTTTATAATTATAAAAAAAATTTTTAAAAAATTATCGTATCTTTAAAAGAAGAAAGAACTAGTAAAAATTTACGTGACACAAAAATAAAAAGTAAGAAGTATAGTAACTAATAATTGATTTAGATCTATACTATTTATAATTTTGAAAGTACCCAAAAAAAGGAAGATATTTTATGACACTCAAAGCCTCGACCTGGTCCTATAAATACACCAATTTCATTATCACAAAACCCATATCACTAAAAAAACACACAAAAATGGGGTTCTTGTGTAAGAGTGTTTTAGTTACTCTCACAGCTCTTTGGTGTTTCACTTCCTCTGCCTTCACCGAAGAACTGAACCATGTGACTCAAATCCCTTCCTCTGCTCCAGCTCCAGCTCCTTACCACCATGGTCACCACCACCCTCATCCTCCCCATGGCCACCACTCCCACTCTCACCCACACCCTCACCCTCCCCATGGCTTCCACCCAACCCTCATCCACACCCTCACCCTCATCCTCCAGCCAAAGCCCGAGTTAAGCCACCAACCAAGGCTCCGGTTAAGCCCCCGGTCAAGCCAGTTACTCCACCAGCCAAGGCCCTGGTTAAGCCTCCAGTTTACCCTCCAACCAAAGCTTCAGTTAAGCCACCAGTTAAACCCCCGATGAAGCCAGCTACTCCACCAGCCAAGGCCCCAGTTAAGCCTCCAGTCTCTCCTCCAACTAAGCCACCGGTTTCTCCTCCTGCCAAGCCACCGGTCACGCCCCCGGTTTACCCACCAAATTTCAACAGGAGCCTACTCGCTGTTTGTGGTCTTGTTTACTACAAGAGCTGCAAATGCTGCTTACGACACAGTCAAAGGCGCTACACCCGTTCAAGGTATTAAACCTTTTCCATTAAAATTACTCACAAATGATCTTTTAAACATTGCTACATACACATAAATTTACGTGCTAATATGTATTCTTTTTTTGTTATATCTTTAATCATGATGCATACTTCGAAAAAAATAATTCAAATTTCACTACCAAAAACAAAACTAACGTATGCCATTATATTTAGGTGCTGTGGTGAGACTGTTTTGCAAGGGCAAGAAGAAAATAGTGGCTCAGATGACGACCGACAAAAGCGGTTACTTCTTGCTGTTGGGTCCTAAGGTTATTACTATCTCTGGCTTCAGAGGATGCCATGCATATCTTGTGAAGTCCAAGGACATCAAATGTAGCAAAGTCTCAAAGCTCTACGGTGGAGATGTTGGTGCAGTACTCAAACCGGTTAGAGTTAAGAAATAAAAGTCGGAGATTGTGAAAAAGCTCACTTACGGTGTCTTTGACGTCGGTCCTTTTGCGTTTGAGAGAGTTTGTCCCAAATAAAGAAGTCTCTTGATACTTTCTTGATTTTAAAGTAATGTTTTGAGGAGTTGAATGTGAAGAAAAAAGATTAATTGAATTATAAAAGTAACTAGGTGATTGGCCCGCACAAGTGCGGGCTGCCAATCTTTATTTAAAATGTACACAAATATAATAAAAATAATTCTTAGGAAAAACAAAGAATTGTAACGATTTTCCTTGGTTTTATTTTATGGTCATCAGAACTACTAAGGTCGGAGGGAATTGTCTACGATGCATGTTCTTTTTAATTCTAAGATTAGAAGAATAATCGTCCCGTGTCCTTTTTACTTCGCCCCTTGTGCCCCGACAAATAAAAAGTACACCCGCGAATTACCTAAATCACATTATGGTTTTCAGATTATTTTTTTTTTTCAATCTGTAGTGCATAAGATGTATCCAAATATTATAATCAATGGTTTAGTTTTTAAAAAAAAATCTTTTAGAAATTTATCGTGTATAATTAGTATCTAGAAATTTGTGTTTGATGTGTTACCGTAAATCTGACTTGTTTAGACTTAAACTGCTATTTCGATCCAAATGCCTATTTTCCAATCTAATTGTGTGATTGGATATAGAGGGAAGCAAAGTAAATAGTACACCCGCCGATCACCTAAATCAAATTATGTTTTTTACCTATATCACAATATAAGTGACGTAAGAATGATTCCAAACTATTGATATATATATATGCGATAAAATCTAGTGGACATCAAATTTATATATTGATTCCATAATAATAATAAACTGATATCATAATCAAATATATTATTTATATAATATTTTATTGATTTCATAATAAAAAAATAGTAAATATTGATTACCATGACTTTAATATATAGTCTTAACATTATTTGAATAATTATTTTCAATATAAAATTACTATTATTATTATTGGGAGAATCTTATGTTCTTTAAACTAAGAAATAACATATTAGATAAAATGTTTCTCGACAGTTGTAACATGTAGTCTTTACATCACATATCTCCTGCGTTTTGGTGCTTATTACATTTTCTATAGGATTATGCGGTCTACATACAACTTTTCCATTTAACAAAATACTCCGTCTGTTTCAAAATAATTGATGTATAAGACCTTTTTTATTTTTCCATATTATTTGATGTTTTCAGTTTTCAAAACAAAATTTATTATCTTTTTGCCTTAAGAACTGATAATAAATGTGTAGGTTGTTTTTTATTGGTTAGATTGGTTTGGAATTAAGATAAAACATGTTCTTATTTTGAAAAATTTTTTTTTAATGGTTTCTTAAGTAGTGTGCATGATCCTTAAACATCAGTTATTTTGAAACAGAGGGAGTATTGAATTCCCTATATATTCATCTGATATAATTATTACTTTTTAAAATACTTTTCATTTACCGATCTTGTAAATTCTATCCCTTTATTTTTATTATTTAATATTAATTATGTAGAATTAAAATCCCATTTTTATTATAAAAAACAATAATACTGATAAAACTACATTGCACAATATATATAAAAAAAGTAAATATTTTATGTTGTTTACTTGAATTATTTTATTTTGTAATATTAGTTAATACTGTCATTCTTTTATTTTATTTAATATATGTTATTTACATTTTACTTTTAATTATTTACACAAAATACTGTTTATAGTTTTTCAATAAATAATGCGAAAATAAAAAATTTATCATTTCGTACATAAATTCGTATATAATTATAATAATTAAATTTTAAAATGTTTAAAATATAGATGATGTTAATAAAACAAATGATCCTAAACCAAAGATACTATTTTCTCTCCTATGAAACTGGTGGTACAAAAGTAGGTCGGAGGATACTTGAATCTTAGGTAGGAGTTTGGTAATTAGACATGGGCTGAGATCTTCGTACTAATACACAAAGTTTTACCTTATGTATTTTGTAACTGCAAGTGCATAGCAAATATAAGTTATAGTACTTAAGGATCGAATCACGAAGAACGAAAATCTAAACAAACTAATTTATTTAAATTGTAAATTAAAGCAAGAGTGATGGTTTTAAGTTTTACTAACTAAAGCAGCTAATATGTAAATTATGAGGGGTTTAGATCAATTAAAACAAATGCTAGGCTCTGGAAACTTCAATTAAGAATAAAATCCGAACCTTAAAACGGGCAGTGTCGATCGACACTGATGTGGTGTCGATCGACACCCGTCTGACAAAATCTATGAAAACCTTAATTTAGAACATGAACAATTTTATCAAGCAAATCCAAATCTCTCTGAGACTTACTAACTTAATTTAAATCTTAGAAACACCAACTCTCGCTGAGAAATCCTATGGAACTTAAACTAGCATTAACAATGATTCAATTGTTCACTAACTATTCTAAACCAAATCTCTTTGAGAAAAGATAGTTAGCTCTCTTAAGATTAATTCCAGCAATGTATTAGCACTTTCATGCATAATAAATTTCCTTATGATCTAGACTCTAGATAATCAAACTAAAGTTTAGCAATNAATTCCAGCAATGTATTAGCACTTTCATGCATAATAAATTTCCTTATGATCTAGACTCTAGATAATCAAACTA
>OVAP01007124.1:0-11066 GCA_900406295.1 Aurinia saxatilis
CCACGACCTCGCCATTACGTTCACTGTGTAGGGCAGGAAGACAATGCGAGGATATTTCGCGGACTACCCGTTGTTCAGTTAGTTTGACCTGTGGGGATATTCGACCCCCACAAAGAAAAAAACAAAATTTAGATATTTTGAAGTTTATATAGTGTTTGTAGTAGTGTGGTATTTTTGGTTCTTTAAAAAAAAACAAACATCGGAGTTTTGTAATGTCTTGGGAGCATGAAGTATATACCGTTCGGGCTTGGATGTACAACCATCGAGATCCTGAGACCCATCAAGTGCGGCATGAGTTCAAGGAAGGGTTCCAACAATTCTTAATACAAGCAAAAAATTACCAGCGACAGTTCACTCAAAATTACAGTACGGATATCTTAATATTTTGTCCTTGCGTGAAGTGTCAAAATATTCGTACTAAGGATCCGGATACGGTGTACAAGCATGTCATTACTAGGGCGTTTTGCCAAATTATTATTTGTGTTTCTCTCATGGTGAAGATTTTGTAATTAATGTTCCTGGTAGTACTAGTTTTTATAATCCAGTAGTTGTTGAGGAACATATGAGTGATCAGAATTACCATGATCCATACAACCAGTCTAATCAATATGGTTATGAAAATGATATAGATGGAAATAGGTTTCATGACATGGTAACTGATGCATTTCATGAAACGACTGCTGGTTTTAATGATAACAGTATAGAGGAACCAAATGTAGATGCTTGGAGATTCTATGATATGTTAGATGCTGCAAACGAACCTCTCTACGAGGGATAAGAGGGGCTTTCAAAATTTTCACTGGCGTCTAGAATGATGACAATTAAGGCAAAACATAATAAATCTGAAGTTTGCATGGACAAATGGGCTGCCTTAATAAAAGACATTTTGTCGGAGGGTAATAATGCGGTTGACTCGTATTATGAAATACAGAAGTTGGTGTCTAATCTTGGTTTACCCGCTGAGATAATTGATGTGTGTATCGATTATTGTATGCTTTTTTGGAGAGATGATGTGAATCTGCAGGCATGTCGGTTCTGTGGGAAACCAAGATATGAAGAGACAGGCGGCCGAACACAAGTTGCATACCAACGAGTGTGGTACTTTCCTTTAACAGATCGTTTACAAAGATTGTATCAATCAGATAGGACTGCAGCATCGATGAGGTGGCATGCAGAACACATTACCGAGGATGGGGTGGTCGCACATCCGTCAGATGCGAAGGCTTGGAAACATTTTAATCAGGTGTACCATGTGGCAGGTTACTGTTACACCTTACAACCTTCCTCCGGATATGTGTATGCAAAGGGAATTTTTCTTCCTCAGTGTATTGGTTCCAGAGCCTAATCACCTGAAAAAGGCTTTGGATGTGTTTTTGCAACCGCTCATTCACGAACTACAGATGTTGTGGGAAACAGGTGCGCGTACATATGATGTATCCCAACGTCGGAACTTTAACATGCGGGCGGTGCTAATGTGGACGATTAGCAACCTGCCCGCGTACAGAATGTTATCAGGATGGACAATCCACGGGAGATTATCTTGTCCTTACTGCTTGGATAGGACCGATGCATTTCAGCTGAAGAACGGAAGAAAACCTTGTTGGTTTTAGTGTCATTGTCGGTTTCTTCCAGTGCATCATCCGTATCGGCGGAATAAGAGGTTGTTCAAAAAGGACCAAATCCATAAAGAACCCCCGCCTGTTTATTTAAGTAGAGAACAGTTAGAGCAGCAATTAGATTATTATGGCGCGCAATCAACAGTATAGCGTGGAGGTAATTGGTTTACCCCTGCAAACATGCCAGATGGATATCTGGTATCTCACAACGGGCAAAAGAAGAGTATTTTTTTGGAGTTACCTTACTGGAAGGATCATCTCTTGCGCCACAACCTGGATGTCATGCACATTGAGAAAAACTTCTTTGATAATATTATTCACACGTTGTTAAATGTGCAGAAAAAAACAAAAGACAACTTGAAATCAAGGTTGCATCTCCAGATATATGCGCACGGAGCGAGTTGCATTTGACAAGGGACGGAAATGCACCGATTCCTAGTTATCGCCTATCTCACGCCGCTAAAGAAACATTGTTTGTTGGGTTAAGAATGAGGTCAAGTTTCCGGATGGGTATGTTTCAAAGTTCTCACGGTGCATTGAGAACGGACAAAAGTTATTGGGTATGAAAAGCCATGATTGTTATGTATTCATGCAACGGTTGTTCCCATTCGCCCTGAAGAATCTCCTACTACCAAATGTACATGAGGCCATCGCTGGTATATATATGTAATTTTTTTTTATATAAATAATAATATTGAAGTGTGAGTTTTGATTTGTGTTTGCGGCTAGAAATGTACATATTAAGATATCTTACCGTTTTTTGTTATAGCGATTGGAGCTTTTTTCCGAGATTTATGTGCTAGAACACTCATGGAGGACAACATAGCATAACTGGATGCAAATATACCAGTTATCTTATGCAACCTAGAGAAGATATTTCCGCCATCTTATAGCGATTGAAGCTTTTTCCGAGATTTATGTGCTAAAACACTCACGGAGGATACCATAGCATAACTGGATGCAAATATACCAGTTATCTTATGCAACCTCGAGAAGATATTTCTGCCATCTTTCTTCGATGTCATGGAACACCTCGCTGTTCATTTTCCACATGAAGCGGAACTTGAAGGACCTGTTTACTTCTGATGGATGTACCCGCCAGAGAGATTCATGAAATATTTGAAAAGAATGGGAAAGAATCTGGCAAAGATAGAAGGATCAATCATCGCTGGAAGTTTAACAGAAGAAACTTCTAACTTCTCGAGCTACTACTTTGGTCCTTCCGTCCAAACAAAGAGAAATGCTCGTAAAAGATATGATGATGGTGGCATAGGACGGTCTTATTTGGTTGACGGGGTACCTAATGTTTTTTTGGACATTAGAAGAATGGAAGGTAAGGTTAGGGAAACAAAGTGGGAAAGTTTCAAGCAATGTATGGCGGTGCACACTTACATTCTGTTAAACTGTGAATAATTTCGGCTGTGGGGGTCGAATTTCACTCCCGAAGATTAATAACATCAAACGGTTAAGTGTTTTCCACAAAACACTACTACGGAACCACGAGCTGGTCATATGTCCACACCATCGAGCATTACAGTCATGGACTATCGATTGGTAACAACACAGTCAAACATGATTTACCGAGGGTCCCACGATAAAAAATACATATAACAAGACATGGATCAAACTTGGCCCGCGGAGAAAGCTCTTAGGCTTGTCCCGCGAGCCAAGTAACGAACGTGGCATGTGGACAGGCTCACACAAACGTCCCGCGGGCTACATGATCGACATGGCCCGCGAACCACGGTCATGGACTGTCTCGTGGGCCATGCAAGGCATTTTGCTCGCGGGACAAGTCCCTTGGCTTATTCCGTGGGCCAAACCTTCTACAAACTCACACGATGAACCATCAAGCCTATTCAATGGACATTTGGTTGGTAGGTCCCGGTCAGAACCTCACCAAGTAATGTGTTAGCTAAGTCTCACGGTGGGTCCCGACAGACTTCACCAAGCAATGTGCTAGCTAAGTCTCACAGTGGGTCCCGACAGACTTCACCAAGTAATGTGATAGCCAAGTCCCATTGCGGGTCCCGAACATTCTTAGACAAGCCAATTCGATCTCTCTATGATCAATTGAACTCCGAACATGAAATGGACCTGCATAGGATCGAACGAAGATAACAAGACTCATAGCCCGCGGGCTACGAACTTATTATGGCCCGCGGGCTACGACCTTACCGTGGCCCGCGGGACAACAAGACTCATAGCCCGCGGGCTACAAACTTACCGTGGCCCACAGTGTAAGCTTGACCTTTCAGCCCGCGGGCTACGACCTTACAATGGCCCGCGGGACAAGCTCGACCTCACAGCCGGCGGGCTACAACCTCACCGTGGCCCGCGGGACAAGCTCGACTTCACTGCCCGCGGGCTACGACCTTATCGTGGCCCGCGGGGCAAGTCTCTTTTCAAAGTCCGTGGGCTAAGTCTCAGGCGTGGCCCGCGACATTTTTCACATTTTAATCCACGAACTAAGTATCAAGTATTGCCCGCAAGACTGTTCGTATCACAGTCCGTGAGCTAACTTAGCTCGCCTAGGAACACCGCGTCCCGTGGATCCGTGCACATAGCTTAGTTCCATCGGGAACTAAGGACCCACGATGAACATTTCATCGAACGATCATCGTGATCACACTCTTTTTCCCTTGGTAAGGTTTTTCCCATGTGGTTTTCTTTGCCAAGGTTTTTAATGAGGTGATCATCATAACACATACGACTCACGAGATTATCTCAACAATCTCATGGGCCTAGAAACAATTATAACTAGCCAAATAGCCCAGGTTAGTTCCGTGGGCCCATTTCCATCTTCCATCAAGACAAAGCCCTAAGGTCTGTTCCGAGCCCCGTCAAGCAAGAAGGTTCGAGAATAGAATCATCGGAGTATCTAAGGAGAAAGAAAACTATCCAGAAGATTGTTGGAGGAATGGAAGCATATCTTCAGAAAATGGAAGGTGGCCCACGAAAGAGCTTGGGCCCCAAGGCGGTTTAGTTAGATTATATATAGGATCTAAGGTCGTAGGTCTTAGATCATCTTCTTCTCTCTCGAATAGCCTAAGGCTGGAACTGGTTGTAACACAGAGTAATAAAGAATAGTAATTGAGTGGAAAAAAAGAATGAAATAGTAGTGGTTAGAGGAATAGAAAAAGAAATTCAGCGTAATATCATTCCTCTCCTCTTTTAAAGGGGAATAAATCTAAGAGTAATACTGATTTTATTCCTCTATTGGATGGACCCCACACAATTTCCTCTAAATCTGATATTTTAACAACTGGTGTAAATTTAGCATAATTCAGAGTAATCATAGATTACTCTGAGATTTGGTACTCTAAGAGTACATCCAGTTGCACCCTAAGTCTTAACAGCTTGTATTCGAGAATTCTCTTTGCTATCAGTAAAGCGACCCCACTTTTCTTATCTTGTTCATTGTCTATTGCTTTTACTTTCTGAGCGGTTCACAATAGAGAGTCGAAGATCCCTTAAAAGAATCGTTTGAGAAGTTTTTGGTTGTGTGTTAATTCTTGCCCACACAATTTGGCGCCGACTGTGGGGATCTCATCGACTTCTCCACACGAAGAATCGCTCCAACCCGAAGACATGGTTCAAGTTAAGGATACAACTCAACAACCAAGGCTCCTGGTGACCCCTGCGGCACAACAGCTCAATCCCGATGGATCCATCAGGGCCCCACTCATCAACGATGGCAACAACAACATCATCAACAACCCGGAAGACCCTCAAGCGATCCCATCGGACAGTAGGCCAGACGCGACCGCCAAAACTCCAGGACCAACTGACCGTAAGATGGTTAATACCTTGCTGACGGATTTGCTTGAGCGCTCTGCTTAGTAAGACAAACTCAACCAGGTAATCTCCACCCGCCTGGAAGAGTTAGCTGGTCGGTCCCAGCCGCGAAAATCCATGCGAAGACTCTTCTTGCAACCTACGCTTGTCGATCCCAAACAGACGACTTAAGGAGTCTTTAGGACCCATGACATCAATCCTCAAGACACTGGAAGGATCGTCGATCTCACCGACGACCCAAACATGGAGCTTTACAATGGCCATGACCGTGAGCGTGAACCACCATCGCCTGCTCAGACCCGCATACCAGAGACCATCGAGCAGCTTAGGCAGGATAAGGAATACTACGCTGATGAGTTCTCTGATGATGACCAACTCGGCATCAACAAAGCCGAAATTCTCCAACTCAGAGCATCAATGCGGATGACTGAAGCCACAATCCAAGAGGTGCGGACCCAGATCCACAAAACAACTCGCCAATCACTAGAGATCGACAGAGTGCTGGCCGAATCCCAGATCACACCTTTCACACCGCACATCACCGGGGCCCGGATCTCTGACCTTGGAAAGATCAGTAAAATCCCAAACTATGATGGGACCACAGACCCAAGGGAACATCTGACGTCGTTCTGAATTGCTATGAACCGAGCAAGATTCCCTAAAGGACATGAAGATACGGGTTTATGTCTCTTGTTCGTCAAGAATCTCAAAGGACCTGCACTACAATGGTTTTCCAGGCTACCATCTAACTCCATCAGCAGCTTTCATGAACTAACAACCTTGCTCCTCAAGCAATATTCGAATTTCATGGGACGAGAAACTACTGATGCTGATTTATGGTCTATTTCACAGGGACGCACGGAGTCTCTCCGCACCTTCATCACTAAGTTCAAGAAGCTTATCTCACATGTTGAAGGAATGAGCGACCATGCAGCTCTGCGGGCTCTCAAGAAGGGACTATGGTATGAATCGGAATTCGCAAGGAGCTGGCTACGTACGAACCGCCAACCATCCAGGACGCCCTGCATCTCGCCAACAGCTTCATTGTGAACGAGGAAGAGATGCAAGTCTTTCAGGCAATTCATGCACCAGCACAGACCCCACGCAGCACTCAGCCATCATCTATCACCCAACCGAGCACAAGGAAGCCGACCCAATCATCCAAGTACATCCACCATGAGGGACCCAGATCCCACAACTACCTGGTGGATGATGGAGATACAACTTCTTGAGCAACAACAAGGAACACTGCAGAGGTGGTGGCAGAGGCTTCGGTCGTGGACGAGGATGCTCTGAAGGCGGGCCAAGGAGCCAAGACGGCTTCGACGAAAGCGCATTCTGCGAAATTCACCAGGCCCACGGACATTCAACGCAGAATTGTAGTACTCTAGGTGCACAGCTAACAGCTAAACTACTTACAGGTAAGCTTGGCAATGGAGTCGACCTCAAGGATTTTCTTCAACAGAAACATGAGGATCAACCGATCAAGCAGCCTCAAGTGGAGGAACAGAATAAGCGGGACCGACAAGATGGAGATGAACAAAACGAGGGCCCACGTCAGAATGCATGGACATCTCCTCTATCAAGGCGTTCCAGCGCAAGGCAGTCATAGTACCATCAACGTCCAGCAAGCCCAACTATCCAGAATGCACCATTTCTTTCTCCGAAAGGGATGCAAGAGAAATTGATCAACCTCACAATGACCCTCTTGTCATTAAATTGGTGGTGAACGATTTTGACATGTGTAGAGTCTTGATTGATACAGGTAGCTCGGTGGATGTCATCTTCAGGGAGACCGTACGCCGCATGAAGGTCGATCCTTCCGACATCGTCATTGCTCCAAAACCGCTCACTGGATTCTCAGGAGAAACCACCATGACTATAGGCACAATCAACCTAGCAGTCCAGGCTGGTGGAGTGACAAAGATCGTCAGATTGTCGGTAGTAGACCATCCACCTATCTACAATGCCATCCTGGGAACTCCATGGCTAAGTTCGATGCGGCCTGTCCCTTCAACGTACCACCTGTGCATAAAGTTCCCTACTCCATCAGGGGTCAAGACATTGTGGGGTAGCCAGAGAGAATCTCGCTTCTGCCTTCTGACAGAACACAAGCTTCGTAAGCAAACATGGAGCAATGAGGATGAGAGGCAGCCCAAGAAGCCGAGAACAGACAAACAGTCCTTCTCATCTAGCATGTTCGAGACTCACGGCACCGTTATCCAACATCAGCCCCACGCTTAATCTCACTTAAGCGGCGGAACTGAACTATGAGCCGACTTGATCCCCTTCCTAGGTACGTAGGCAGTTCGTCCCCATGACGAGTGTAGTTGGCCCCTCCTCTAAAAGGGGGGTAGTATACTCGTATACTCCCACTCAATTTTCGTGGCTTACGAAAACTTTTATTAGCACATCTCTAGTGGGCCACACCAACAGTCTAATAGCACTAAGCCTATCTTCCAGAAGCCCATTCATCAAAACATATCATTACTCGAAAACAGCTGAAGTATGCTACAAGTCACAACAAAACATCATGCATGAAACGAACTACCAAGTTCAAATAATTCAACGGCCTACGGGCCCATTATAAATCATGTTCCAAACATTGGATAAAGCCATCCAGGCACTACAGAACGAGTTCTCACACTCAACCAACACAAGGTTCAAAAGGACAAACAAATGTCAAGTCTTAAACAAACTAGATAAAAGCGGTCCCCAGCGACCTACTCGTCCTCCTCCATCGGATCCTGAACAAGGACCGGGACATCAACCAAGCATGGCTCCTCAGCAAACACGCTCGCATCCAACGAGCACAACTTGGTCAGATCCTCGGTGATCTCACCCACGAAGGCATTGTACTCAGCATCAGAATCCTTCTACTTCACCTGACTCGCTACCACGCCGGCCTCAACCTCTTCGAACACAGATGGGGCCGCGCCTCTCATCTGATAGGGATTCTCGGCCTATCATGAGAATCAAAAAACAAATTAGAATAAGTCACACACTTATTAAATAGTACACACACGCAACTAACCTGATGGTGCAGACACATCGGACTACTGAACTCCTCCTTGAGCCTAACAACCTTGGCACGGGTGCTCTCAACGTGGTGAAGGAACTTCTCATTTATCCCTTTCACCTGACCTTTGAGTGCCATCACTCTGGCTACCTCCTTCGTCGCTTTCTTCTTATGCCGAAGGGCCCACTTTGCCCCCTTCTGCGCCTTCTCGGTCAAACGCACGACCTCCTCATCGTGGCTAGCTGACTTCCCCTTCAGATCGACCAACTGATCTTCATGGGACTTCTGGATCCCCCTAAGCTCATCAGACTCCGCATGGGCCACATGGAGATCAGCCTGGTATGCATTCATCAGCGCGTTCTGGTATGCAATGAACTACAACAAAACAACAACTAGTTAGTCATGAACAAAAAAACAATCCACAGAATCAAGAGAGCACTCACATCCATGCCAGCGGCGGATGCATCAATGTACAAGTCTCGGTGCTCAAGAGACCCCACTGGAACGAATGGCTCCCCGAACCGAACAACGCGAGCAAGGTAATCTGAGGCAACAACAGGCCTGTTAAACTCTGGAGGAATAACATCCGATGGTGGGACCTCTTCCTCAACTGCTGATGGTGGAGTCTCCTTCGCTTTCCATGTCCTCTTACGTGGGTCATCCACAGCAACACCCTTGCCTTTGTCATTTCTGGGAGCCTCACTGGCGGGTCCTCGCGACGAGCTACCAGAACATACTGTAGGTCCAGCACGTCCAGCCTGCGACACTCCGGACTATGCCTCGACATCATTAGCAGTCTTCCCTGGAGGATCATGTCCATCAGAGTCATCCGTGCCTTCACTATCTCAAACATGTTGTCCAAACGGATAGGAGATTCAAATCCGGTCCTACGAAAGCGGGCACGCTCTACTCTGTCCAAAGAGAAAGTCTTCTTCCAGTGAGTGGAATTCGCTCGTAGGGTATGAAGCAACGACGTCCAACCTTCGACTCCCCCGAGTGAGATATGGCGCTCTGCATAAACACAAACAATGAAGGGTTAGATAAACATTCAGCAATTTCAGGTACAATGCATGTATTCTAAAGAAGCAACACGAGTGGGTCAAACCTTTAGGGCCCCATTGAGATTTAACTCGATGAAAGCGACCACCCTCAATGGAGTGATGATCAATCTTAACATAGAAGACCTCTGATAATACCTTGGCCCCGCTTCCCCGAAATGGCGTACGTAAGCCGAACCTTGCTGGTGGGACGGATCGACAATGCATGAGATAGGAAATCGGTCTTCACCGTAACTCCACATTTGATACAACGAACCATGGTCCCCACCAGATGTTGGAGGAAGCTGAGATATGCATAGCTTGTATTTGGCTAAGTAGTCGACAAAGAGATCCGGGAGGGGCAACCATAGCAGAGCCTCGTAAAAGAAACTCTCCAATAGACAGAAGTATCCTGGAGGAGCACTCTCAATACGATCAGAAGGTGATGGGATGATGATCTCAACGTCATAAGTGATAAGGAACACCTTCCGCAGTTTCTCTATCGAAAACTTATCAGACAATGTGGATCCAGGCGGGACCGGTACAAGCCTCCTCACATCCGGTCGTTTAAATTGATTGTTTAATATGGCCCGCTCCGCCTCAATTATAGCCTTCCCCGCATCATATTTGATGGAGAAATCATCGTACGCATCCATCTCTGCCTTGATATCAGTACATGGTTCTTCTCCATCACTGACCGGTGGTAAGGGAACATCATGGGTCCAATAATCATCCTGAGCTTCGTCAACCTTGTTATCACTACTCTCACTATTACTACCAGAAGAACCCGACGGTTCATCATCCGACATCTCGCTAAGAAAAAGTCTCCTAGGCTTGGAACCGCCACTAGCCATGGAACATTTCCTAAGCACACTATCTCCTAAGACATGGTTCCATCTAGAAGACTCATCTCATACATCAAGCGTCCTAAGAACTCCAAGCTTATCACCGATCGAATCATCATCCGAACAATCACCATGTCGTCCATGGTCCGCGATGCCACCTTCATAGCTCCACGACCCGTGACTTTGGACTTGGCTCGCTCGGGTCCTGCCAAAAATTTGGCCCGCACACGAGGAGGGGTATTCTCCTCTGCGAACCAAGTCTGGAGCATGACCCACGTCCTCGTAGCCCGCATCATTTGAAGAAAAACGCGTCTTGCGGCCAAAGATCTGACCCTCATGGGTCCTACAGAAGACTTGGCCCGTGTCGGATGGACGTGAGCTCGGACGGGGCCCACAGAAGACTTGGCCCGCGAGGGTCGGACAGGGGTGAACCCCGCGTGCTACACTCGCACGGGACCCACAGAGGACTTGGCCCGCGCCGGTCGTGCAAGAATGAGCCCCGCGAGCTATGCTCGAACGGGACCCACGAGAGAGTTGGCCCACGTCCGTCTGTTTCTGGTGCTGCTAAGGTGGCTGCTGAGGTGGTTGTGTCGGCGGGGGAGGAGGAGGGTGAGACCGGGACCCAGAACCGGAAGTACCGCCCCGATGTCGTGGCGGGGGTGTNGGAAGTACCGCCCCGATGTCGTGGCGGGGGTGTCTATGTCTCGTCAAGAAATCTACTATAATCGTTAGACGACATCCTAAATGTAAC
>OVAP01007125.1:0-11066 GCA_900406295.1 Aurinia saxatilis
TATAGTTTACGACGCAAATTACCTGGAAAGTTTTTCGTTTATTAAAGTACAAAAAGAGAGAAATTTGTTTAAAATTTGAAAAAGAAAACAGACAAAAGCATGTGATTTGTGTTTGTTCATCAAAATAAGGAGATTTTACGGATTTTTTACGAGAATTATTTGGAAGAAACAATTGTTAATGATAATAATTTGTAAGAAACAGAGCAAAGATCGAAAAAAACACGAGTCTCGAGATGCGTTTACCTAATATTTTCTTGGTGTTGATCGATGGCAAAACAACAATGGAGAATCAAAACAACGTGTCTCTGATCCGTTGGATTAGATCATCATCATCATCAGATCATTAAAACTAGAGTCTCCAATCTCTGAACGAGAGAGACCAAAGGAACCAGATCTTTGATCAACGAGGCGGAGATTCCAACAATGGCAGAGAAATGAATACGTATACGATGAATCTTGAAGGGGAATGTTACAAAAAAAAAAAGAGTCAGACTAGATTCTGAAAACTTGTTCTGGTTCTATAAAAAGATTCATGAATCTGTTTCTCTGTCTCTCTCTTTCACAGATGTAGATGCAAAACTTGATTTTTATATATATACGTGAAATGTAAAAGAAGGAGAATCATGTCACGTGGACATAAAAAGAGGGGTGTAGAGAGAAAGGTTTAAGAAGACATATGTACCCTTGTTCTGGTCTTTGATTTACAGATCGGAAAACTAGTGGTGGGTGGAGAGTTGTTAGCTCCTTCATTTGCTTAAATAAGGAGAAATTTTGGTAAATGTTGTTATGAAAAAAAATCAAAACACTCACGCTCATTTAGTCTCACAAGTTTTATAGATGGAGAAAAATGGACAAAATTTGAATGATCAAATTTAAATTCAAATTAAACTGTGACATAATTGGAATAAAACAAATTATACTAATTAACCGACTTANAATTAAACTGTGACATAATTGGAATAAAACAAATTATACTAATTAACCGACTTAACTAAAAGCAATTCAAAACTAATATATTGAATTATACATATATATATATATATATATATTATACATTTATCAATACTAACTAAAATTAATTAATTTTATCATTAAATGATCCTGTTTCATATAATACAAAAAGTCATAAAACCAAAAACTCTAAAATAAATGGTATTTAAATATTAATTAATTTTGAATCAAAACTATATTTATATATGTAAATACCTTTGTCATGTTTATTTATTTACAATACAAAAATTAGTGGTGATCAGAAAGTTATTAGTTCTTGAACTGTTTAACAATCGGTTTTTTTGTAAATATTGTTATAAAAAATTAGCACACTAATTTTCGTAAATTACTATATACTTGTTCACAAGTTTTTCGGTGTCTTTTAGGTAACAAAAATGAATAAAATTTATGAAGTGAGTAAAAAAAAAAATTGATCCAAAATTTAGTATTATACCTCATAATCAACTAACAATCTTAAACTAATGTCTCTCGCATAGTTAGATTGTTACTTCGTATAATGGTATCAAATAAAAAAAAATTACAGTAGACAATACACTTGCTAATCAAACTAAAAGAACTAATATATTAAAATAAATAACAAACTTTAAGACAAATTGTACTGAACCAAAATTTATAATGGAATGAATACTACTTTTAACAAGCAATTTTTTTGTTTGGAAAAAAAAACAAAAACTAATGTACGTCCCTAATTTGTTATAATTAGTCAAACCCCAAAAATCTAACAAAATCAATGGAGTGTGAAAGAAAATGAACACTCCCATACGACAAATGTAAACTAATGAAACGAGGGTTGTTTCCGTCATTACATGAGAAGCATGCGTGAGAGATGGAAAATATCTATTTGACCACAGGAGGAATAAAGGGTGGAAAGGTAATTCTCCAAGTGTATTGAGAAAATGACCACGACCAAGCCAAATGTTCGGTTGCATGAACCAGACATGTTCAGTGATCTCCACATATCGTTCCTCAGGTGGTTGCAGCCGCCTTTCAATTTCCCGCCGGTTTTCAATTTTTTTGAGGTCAATGTTTTGCCAAATAGACTCGCCACTTGTAACTTTGTTCCCATAGCAACCTCCTTCCGTTTCATCCTTCATGGGCTTCTCAAGCCCATCAATTATCTGGCCCATACTAATGGTCAGTCAATAAAGATTTGAATTACATTACATCAACTTATAAATGTCACACTCAATCACAAATGTATTATCTGAATCAGGAAAACTCTAGAAATTGGCATCTTTATATTATAGAGACAAATTTATGAAACCTTTAATAACTTAAAAACAGTCAACAATCATAGCATTTAATTAATCCGAAAGAAAGTTAGGTTTAAACTTTAAACTNTATCAATTTTTTTTTAAAAAACCAACCATAATATTTGAACATAAAAAATGATGGGCCAACGTTAACCTAACTCAAATATGGACCATAATATTGATTTAATGNTTAAACTATCAATTTTTTTTTTAAAAACCAACCATAATATTTGAACATAAAAAATGATGGGCCAACGTTAACCTAACTCAAATATGGACCATAATATTGATTTAATGTCCACATAAAAACCGAATATGCGAATAAAAACTATTATGTTTAAAGAAAATTGTGGGCCTACGTTACATAATATTTAAATAATTCACTCTTTTAAAAATTCGAGGGAATATGAAGAAACTCACGCTATGTCACTGTACATTGCACCAAACCTTCTGCAACTTGATGATATTGATATTAATCTCTTCTTCCTCAAAGTTTCTCGAATCATCGAATCTTTGTTTATTTCCCAAAGAAGAAACTATTAAAGGATAAGGTTTGTTAGAGAACAAAAACGAGACTCGTCGTTGTCGTCGATCTGAGGGAAGATGAATCCGACGGTGGATTCCGGTGAGTTTTTGCAGATTAGGTTGAATCATAGACACGATCCGAAGGAGAATCAGTGTTCTTCTGTTCTCGTTAAGCATATTCAAGCGCCTGTGAATCTCGTGAGTTTTGATCGATCTCGCTTTTTTTTTTTGTGTGTGTAATTTTCGATTCGGTTTTAGTGCGATTGGAGTTTGTAGTAGCTTTGATTTGAGATTTGCGATCGTTTCTATGAGATTAGGTTATGTTCTGCAGCTAAACGTGAAGAAATTCGAATTTGAATCTGAGATTGATTTGAATATCGTCAGGTTTTGGTTTGAGATTATTTAATGTTCTAGTTTTATTGATGATTGTTAGTGTTAGACATAAATTTCTCTGAGATTAAGGGAATATAGAAGCTTGATTTGGGAATTTTTGCTTAATTTCTTCATGTTCTGCAACTTAACACGAATCATTTTCAGAGCTTAGAAGGATTTTGATTTGGATATAGAAGCTTGATTTCGTAATTATGGATTGATTTGGTTATGTTTTGTAGCTTAAAAAGATGAGTTTCAGAATTTGAACTGAGAATGATTTGAATATTATCAGGTTTGGTCTTTGGTGAGGAGATTTGATCAGCCNTGATATAGAAGCTTGATTTCGTAATTATGGATTGATTTGGTTATGTTTTGTAGCTTAAAAAGATGAGTTTCAGAATTTGAACTGAAAATGATTTGAATATTATCAGGTTTGGTCTTTGGTGAGGAGATTTGATCAGCCACAGAAGTATAAGCCTTTTGTGAGTAGGTGTGTGATGAAAGGTGATATTGGAATCGGGAGTGTTCGAGAGGTAGATGTAAGATCTGGCCTCCCAGCTACCACGAGTACCGAGAGATTGGAGCTTTTGGACGATAATGAGCATATTCTCGGTATCAGAATCGTCGGTGGTGATCACAGACTTAAGGTTTTCCCCTTTTCCCGAAATCTCTGATATAGAATTGGATTTCTTTGCTTCCATGTCGAAGAAGTCTGTCTTCTCGATAGCTAAATAGCCCATAAGTTGTAACCAACTTGTGTCTAGTAGTTTTCCTTTAGCCTATTTCAATAAACGACACGCTTGACTTGATCTTGATCACTGCTTAATTTTGAGAAAGCTAGTATCCTATGTTTTTAGTTAGCTTACTTTAGCATCATTCAAAACTATGGTTCAAATTGATTGCTGTTTTCGATAGAGCTAGTTCGATATGCCTAATTAACTACCATGTGGCACCTTTTGATTTATGTATTTGATTGAACTAGTGAACCTCAAGTGAGAAACTTTGTATCCATGAAGCAAACGTAGATCCAGCAGTCTAATTGGATTTCTACTGTTCTTGCAGAACTACTCATCAGTTGTTACAGTACATCCAGAGATAATAGATGGAAGAGCTGGCACAATGGTGATCGAGTCATTTGTGGTGGATGTACCAGAAGGGAACACCAAAGACGAGACTTGTTACTTCGTGGAAGCTCTAATACGATGCAATCTCAAATCTCTGTGCAATGTTTGCGAAAGAATGGCTGCTCAAGACAGGATATAAGTTATTTGGTGGGTACTGAGATTTCTTCCACAAACTGCTAGGATCGTAAAGCAACTTTTGGTCAGTGTAACCGATCATGTGTCAAACATTTTGGCGTATTGTGTTCTCCTTTTTGAATGTATATAGATTAAGAGTCATGAACTCTAGTTTGAACTCTTTACAAAAAAAATTTATGTTAATCTCATTAAATATCAACTAATCTTAATTCTAATTGCACAATTTTCTAGTGTACATGTTTTTTACAATATCTTCGACTACTTGAATAAGGCTTTACATTTTACACCTTTTAATTTTTTAAAAATATATTTCATGTGTTATGGACAGAACACCATTTGTTTTAATTCTAAAGAAAACATACGCACCTTTTTCTTCTCAACAATCTAAAACGTATCCTATTAATGGTTTTACATTAAAATCCTCTATTTGAGGGGTTTATTGTTTTGTTGAAACAATTAAAATAAATCACCCAGTACTTGACTAAGTCTTTCATGAAAAACACTATTTTATTACACTATAAATCCGTTTAATTTTGACATGTCAACACAGTACTACATCAGTAGACATCTACTTAATTACCATCGTCATGACAACACCATGATCAAACACCTAACACTGTACCATCACAATAAATATTAAATCTTAAGGTGTTATTTTTCTTCTCATCAATGTGACCACACAATGTGTCTCGCTCGAATTCAAAAATACTTGGTCTCGTTAATGTGACCATGGTATTTCCTCGACTTGATTAGACGTTTTACAGTTTACTCATTCTAATTTACCATAGTATTGTTTTGTAATGTTGTCGATGATAAATGTAGAGAGAATCACAAATATACCCAATTTTTCATACATACTAATCACATATAATCACTATTTTTTTNTTTTTTTCAATTACATATATTCATCCCCTTTTATTTTAACATCATTATACCATTCATTTAACAAAGTTATTTTTCATTATAAATGATATATTTGCTAGAGTTTACGATTTCAGGATTTAAGGTTTAGTAAAAATATAGAGTTTATGATTTAGGGTTAAACCCTTATAAACTTAAAGTTTAATATTTAATAACTACTAGGGGTTAATTGTTAGGATTTATGATTTATATTTTAGGGGTTTAGAGTTTATTAGTGGTGAAAAATGAATATATGTGATGAAACCCCATGAATGTATGCATAACATATGTCTGTAAATACACAAATATTCATATGGATTATTACTTTACTTGTGATTACACTTCTAGGATTCTCTATAAATCTTGATATTTCATAAATACAAATATAATTTTCTACACGTTATGAATGATTTTGTTTCGTCCACAATACACTAACGGTCACATAATTATATGGTCTTCTATTACATTACATGCATGACTTAGATAGTTCACGACCGCTCTATAAGTAATACGAGAATTCTTTTTATAAAACACAACTTTTGAAATCAGTTTTTTATTCTTTCTAAGAAATAGTATCTATTGAATAATAACTAACAACTGAACAAATAGTAATTCAAAATTAATAAACCTGACTAGTTCATGACAATACAAGAAAGTGTATAGACAACCAGTACAAAATACAGTTATGACTCGATCGTCTGCATCTGTAAAGTAAAGTATCCAATCGAAGGATTTAATTTCCCCACCCTCCCTGTCCCTCTCTCTATTCCTCAGACAGAAGGGGGGCTATACAACTGCTCTTATCCCTATATTTATTACAACTGCTTTTTTTTTTTGTGGTCTTCTTCTTACATACTATATATATGGTACATGTGCCTCGGACAACTACTAAGACAGTAGTTGATTTTTCGACTAGCCGGAAAATGGATAAACGCCGGCGGAATAAGAGAAAAATGACTAATGCATCTTGTTCCCAAGGTTTAGTGTTTCTCTACTTAAGTTTTTATGTGTTGTAACGTATTAGAAGCATAAACTTGTGTTTCCTTCCCTTTCTTTGTTTTTTTTGTTTCCTTTGTGTGTACATGTTCGTAAGTTTTGATTCAACTTGAGTCTCTTCTATGTGTTTACAGAAGTGACTAGTATCGAGTGGAAAGATGTGAATATGTCTCAAGAAGAAGATGACCTTATTGTTCGGATGTATAAACTTGTCGGTAACAGGTTCGATTCTGATATTTTCTGTAGAAGTACTTTTATTCTGCTGCGTACTGTTTCATTGTTTTTTTTTCTGTTATCGAAGAAGAAGAAGAAAATAAAAAAAATACTCCATCCATTTCTAAATAATAATATACTTGTTTGTGTTTCAAACATATTGAGAAAAACTTGATGTTTTCTTATAAACATATTAATTTTTGTATTGACCGGTTTAAAAATAAACCAACCAATAGTATTTTAACAAATTCAAATAATTTATTTAGTATTTTTTAAAAATCTACAAATTCGTTATACCACTAAATGATATACATAGAAAACATATATATATTACGAAACACGGATCTTTTTGGATTTTTTTCTTCTTTTTTTTGAAATGAAGGGAATATATATAATATATATATATATATATATATATAATAGAAATATTTTCTGTAATGTAAATGATTATTTTGCGTTGCTAGTAGGTGGTCGTTAATAGCTGGCCGGATCCCTGGGCGTACACCGGAGGTAATTGAGAGGTACTGGACTATGAAACGACAAGGCTGCTAAATTCACACATATAGACGATGAAGAAGATGAATTTGTGTTTTTACTTTAATGATTAACAAAAATATTATAGTTATTGTCTCTTCGTCCTAGGTTGCTGAAGGAATAAAAAACAAGAATGTTGTAGTTGAACTAAATCAAATAAATAGATAAAAAAATGGTAGCTTTAAAATTCTCTCATGCTTATTTATCATGACACAAATATATATAAAATCTCTTTTCTCATTGTTGTATTTAAAAACCTCACAATTTGATTCTAGGTAATTTTAGGTAATAGAGTAGTTTTGAGTTTATAATTAGTTTTTAGGTAGTTTTGAGTTTATAATTAGTTTTTAGGTAGTTTCACTAGTTTTTTCTATTTGANAAAAAAAAATCCCTTTTTTGTGAGTGTAATAACTAAATATATAAAACAGAATCTGTTAATTTGTAAATCATAAATGCAAAAGCGCTATTAGTTATTATCGTTCAATTTATAAATTATTAAACATGAATATATTTGTAAAATCATAATCTAAGTAATTAATTTCCCATCTTCTCTCAATATTGATGGAAGAGTATTTTTGAAATTTATTGAAACTATAAAGCCGTGGCGAGTATGTGGCCATTGATAGCCTGCAAAATCCCGGGGCGTACGCCGGAGGTAAAGGAGAGGNNNNCCATTGATAGCCTGCAAAATCCCGGGGCGTACGCCGGAGGTAAAGGAGAGGCACTGTACTTAGCTATGAAACGACAAAGAAGATAAATTTTGTTGTTTAGTTAATAATGTGAATCTTGTATTGTATGTATCTCTATGTTTTTATTCGTCTTAGGTTAAGGAGCAAAATTAAGAATATACTCATGACTGGACCAAACCAAATTAATATAGATGGTCACTTGTTATGAGTTATGACGCTGGGTGTTCATTTTGATGAAATGAAATGAAAATAAATAAATAAAATTTTTAATGCTCGAAATGTTATAATTTGATGAAAAGAAGATACTACAAAATATATAATGGAGATGCTCTTAGAAGCTTTTAGTTACGTGTAATGAGCTCTTTCTCAATAATCAACAATGTGATACATCATGCATGGCAGTTAATTAGCCCGTGTGCCATTTGCTTATCGTACTTATAAAACGTGTGCCGCTTTAGCTGTATGTCTAATTCCAACTTCTTTCACTTGTATTTTTCGTTAAGTGAAAAAGATTCCGATGATTCTACTTACCAAACAACATTTTATACATCTTTGTTTTGCTAAACCCGTATCATAAAATACTCCTTTTTTCATGTCTGACATACTTAAACAGGAATAAATTTATATTTTCACCAGACGGTAATTATAAATCCGACAATTTTATACGAATAAGACGAATCAAATAAATAAGCTATTATTCTGTGTGACCAAAGCTTGGAACCTTCGGATACGCGCGCAGAAGCTTCAACTTTCAACAAATGAACTTTAAAACAAAATGGTACAGTATATATGAAATTTATTTATATATAGATAAATTAGGTATTAATTGGTTTTATTAATCGAAAAAAATGTATTGGTTTTATGGTAATGAATTTAAAATGTGTGGACCCATGCGGCTTTTCTTTTCTGGTTTCTTCAACAAGTTCAAGTCGTTTTCTATACGCACCCAAAATAAATGGACCTAGCTCGAAGTACTCTTCGTCGAAATTTCTATTTATTTTTATGTAATTTACTAATCATGATTATCTTTGATCTTAATTACACCCAAAATAGTCGATCACTCATGTGCATGACTGCATGTAGTCATTAAGTCATGTAGGCAGGTGCCACTTCTCGGGCACTTTACTCTTATTTGAGTATTAATTTGATGCAACAATTCATTTCTACCATATATAGTTAATTAAGTTTCACGTACCAGCACTTAATAGCAACACCCCCAAAACTCAGATTAAAAGCAATCAGACTATAATTAATAAAGTAGTTTATAGCATCGAGCTATCAATTCTTATAGATTTGTTATTTTGTTATATGATATATACTATCGCGTAGTGTAGAATACTCTTATGGTATAATGCATTAATCAAGCTTCAAGAGCATGATTATTAGGGGAAAAAGGTAAAATTTTCGATATTTCGAGGCTAATTGATTTAATGTAGATGACATCTCGAATCTTATACTATATATTATCGAAAATATGATATGTAAGATTTTAAGAAGAGATTTGAATTTCTCATGGCCTAACATATTTATTTTGATCGAGTGGATTAGTTTAATTATGATAAATACACATTCCTTCTATTACAAAAAAAAAAAAATGTTTGAAACACACACACGCACACGAAAATAACAGAGAAAACATTATTGAAACAGAAAGAAAATAATTAAAATTAAACATCCATGTCACTCTTTGTCAATTTCTCTCCAATAGGCAATAACCTTCTCTTTTCCACACAACTTCTTGCTTAAAGCTTAAAGAGGGAAGAAAAAAAGAATAAGATATCACATATAAAGATACAAACAGTGAGAGACAAACCTCACATATATATCTCATATAAAAACTCACCAAAGTTTCCTAGATAGAAGCAAGAGATGTTAANCTTACTAGATAGAAGCAAGAGATGTTAATGGAAGAAAAGAATGTGATTACCGAGCTACAGCAAGGTAAAGAGCTTGCGAATCGGTTAATGAACAACTTGAAAAACCCTTCTTCTTCCAAGGAATCAAACAAGAGTTTGATCTCTGAAATCCTCCTTTCTTACGAAAATGCTTTATCTATGTTGAATCTTGATAAGAAAAGTGTTAAGAGTCATAAGAAGAAGAGGTAAAAATGAGAATCTTATTTTGTGTGTTTATATGAGTTTGTAGACGTTTTGTTTGATTCTCTTATTCGGTTTTGGGTTACTTGATCTTTAGGAGAATATTGGAGAGGAAGAAGAAGAAGACTGAGAAAGCTAAGATTTGTATCGGAAGAAAACAAGAAGGGACATCTCTTGATGATGGTTATAGTTGGAGAAAATATGGTCAGAAAGATATTCTTGGTTCCAAGAACCCCAGGTAAATAATCATTAAGGTCATCTTCTAACCATTACATTGCTAACATATCGAAAATGTACTCTGCTTTGCTGATACAGAGGATATTATAGATGTACACATCGATTCACACAAGGTTGTGTAGCGGTAAAGCAAGTCCAAAAATCAGATACAAATCCTTTGTGCTACGAAACCAAGTATCTAGGCACTCACACATGTAGTAACATCACTTCATCTACCACTAAATACTCAAAGTCCGTGTCCGGAGAAGAACGAGAGAAAGGACTTCTTAAGCTACATGAATCCAAAGATACAACCAAACATATGAAATCTGAAGATTTGATGTTAAGTCTTGAAGATAACAAGGAGAAGATTTTCAAGACGTTTTCACTCTCAAATCAAGAAATGGAGAATCTTTCTCCTACAACATCAGATTCTGGAATCACCAACAACGAGTTATTATCCGTGAATTCTCCAACGGATGATAATGATCATTTGTGTTTCTCTTCATTGGAAAATATTATCGTTTTGAGTCATGATTTGTCCTGGATGTAATAAATAATCATGTATTGTAGTTTTCAATACTTGCTGATATAAAAGTTAAAAGATGAAGCATATATCTTAATCCACCAGAAAGAAGTTGAATACGACGGGCTCAAGAACCTGAAGATCATGTATCAGAGGTTTATATCTGGAGTAAACCGGGTTAATAACCGAAGAAATTCAGCTGGTTTAGTCGAATTAGGGACTCGGTTATTGGCAAACGAAGACAGACATAGTCGGTTAAATAACCAAACCGCTCATGCCACATTTCTTCCTTATTCTCCACCGAGCTCAGCAAGTTATGAACCTCCATCTTTTCCTTTGGTTCTGTTACTGCAACAAAAAATCACAAACATCTTGGCCACAGAGACGTGTGAGAAACACACGTTTCAATACCATTTCCAAGAGTCCGAGGAAGCACCATCATCCTCAGTTTTGTATAGAAAGTTCGATAATCTCTC
>OVAP01007126.1:0-11065 GCA_900406295.1 Aurinia saxatilis
TCCTAAAGAGATATGGAATTATCTATTTCAAGATATGGAATTATCTAACAAGCATCCACAACATCATCCTCATACAATATCAACCTAAACCTGAAAATTGGTATGAGATTTTCAAAGACCCATCAATGACACAATTTAGACCAGCAAAATCAACGTAAAAATTAGGTGTTGAAAAGGAAGCTGGCTTGAGGATTGATTCGGTTGTTGAGGATTTTCCTATTCGAGAGCTTTCATTTCCCTCGACTTTACAATTTTTTGGGCAATCTGTATATGTTATTGTTTTCTATCATGATTGAGTAATTTCGATAAACTTTTCTTTCAAGTATAATTTTTGTTCTAGTTTGATTAACAAACTAGGGATTAATGTAATTTGGTATGATCATCCAACACTCTCTCATTATATCTTTTTTGTTTGTGTGAAACTTGATTTTGTTAATATCATCTTGAAGACACTCTTTCAGTATAAACAACTTGCTTTTTGTTATATAAATTTTTTTTTGCTCTGATCAAATCAGCAAGATTGCATTCATGTAATCATATACCCCCCCCTCCATTTCAATTTAATTGAAGTTTCTATTAAAAAAATTCTTGAGTTCTTACTACTTTTCATTATTTGAATTATGTATATTGTGTTATTATTAGTTGAACTGTTTTGAAGTTGATGATAAAAAACATGTTTTATATTAATAAAATAAAACATTAAGGAATGTATGTAAATACGTTAAATATCAACTAATATGAAACTGATGAAATATACTTTCTGCCAAAAAATCACACATATTATATTTTAATCATATTATATTGTCATGTTATGTTTTTAAGCTACAAATGACTATTTTAATTATAATACATTTAATACTTTTTAAGATAATTTTAAAACTACTAGGGTTTTTTTGTTTGAAAAGCTTTAAAACTATTAGATTTCAGTAAAATAATACCATAATGTCAACATTACATGAGATGATATAAGGTTTTGTATAAGAAAAAGTCATTTGAGAATACATAAATTTAGCTAAATCATGTTTTGGCGACATGTTTAGAAATTTTCAATAACTTGAGTTATAAATATTTAAATGAAATCATTTTATTTATTAAAAATAATAGTTAAAATCAATCTAGCAAATTTTTAACCGAAAGTACATACTTATAATTTTTATTTCAAAAGTACAAACTTATTTATGTAACTGATTTTAAGATTATATTCTAAACTATTTTTCTAAAAAAAAGAATTGAAATTCTTTCCTTTTGGGACTATGTATGGACTATGGAGTATATATAGAAAGATACTGACAAGCATATACAACAAAAGCCAAAAATAGATGCTCTTTTTTTAGGAAGAAAACAAGTTTTTACTAACTTTGAAGACAAAGAAAATAGTGATGAAATCCATGTAAGCTACCTATTAGTTTCTTTTGCTAAGTACAGTTATGTAATTATACCTTGATGTGGGTATCTCCAACTTTTCCAAATAAATTCTCTCGATTGCCCAAATTATAATGTGACTATCACGCTGCTGAAGTAATACATGCTGCGTAATGTGTTGTTTGTTGAGGTTTTCAGTAGTCATGTGACTCATGTGTTGATTAATACTTTTTTTTTTTCTCTAAAGGATGTATTGAAAATGAATAACCAGTTTAATACAAGTTAAACATCGCACAATAGCCCAAGAACATAATGAAACAAAGGGGAGACATAGACCAAAATAAAACAAAAGGGGAGTAAGAAACAAAGAGAAGGATCACTCATTCTCTAAGATAGGCAAAAGCCAAGAGGGTGGACCTCTAGCTAGATACGATTATAGTTAAAAGTCTTTGACAATGCTAGAAGAAATGAGTGAAGCCCTTCTGTTTGCTCCCGGATGTGCAATCTCCAATATCCAAGCTTGCAAAGTAGAAAGCAACCGAATACACTTTGAAGACTAAAAAATAGATAGAGGCCATGCCTTTGGTCTACGTAGCTGAGCTTTAAAAATAATATAGGTAAGACGATGAGCTAACATATTCTCAATGACCCACTGAAAACACAACATATTAGCATCCTAAAAAATCTTCTGGATAGTCATAATATCTACATGCTTCTTTTGCTTCTTCATTGCTTTTGGTTTCGAGTTCGTCCTCGTCATCAGAGGACAATGGATCAGGAATATTATCCTCATCCCAAATATCGTCTCCACTATCAGCATATGTGTCATCTTCTTCGCCTCTAACAATTTCTGGGAAGTCTTCTTCAATGTTCAAATTACCATCCTCTTCAGCTCCTAAACCGTTCTCTTGGCTATCTTCACCATTACCGTCGTTATCATCATTCTCTCCACCACTATCATCAATACCATCACAATCTTCATCACCATAAACACCACAATCATCTTCACTATCGTGCTCTGGTTCAGCCTCAACCTCCTCATCTTTACGACGCCGACATGATCGATTTTGTGTTCCTCCGACAACACCGACATCTTAACTAGCGTGCTCTGGTTCAGCCTCAACCTCCTCATCTTTACGTTTTCGACGCCGGCGTGATCGATCTTTTGTTCCTCCGGCAACACCGACGACCTCTTCATTTGCGTCTGACTCTGCAACAACCCTAGATGGAGGATGAAGAATCAATAGCTAGTGATTCACCTTAACTAGATGGGCCAATTATTATTATTTTGCTTTTCATTCTAATTTTTGGCATGATTTTGGAAGAAAAGAACTGGGGATTTAAGGTTTTAGAAGAGAATTGGGGGAAATCAAAATTAGGGTTTTGAATGGAGAATTTGGGCTTTTCTTTTGATCTGGGTTTGTAAAACGCTATGTCGTATTTTGACTAACAGAAGTGATTAAAGATTAATTAACGTCTGTAAACATCACAGTTAGTTGACTTAAGGACATGACTAATTTGACCTGGTCAACAAAACTCGATGATTAATATGGACTACACAAATAATTTATGTTTTTTTGGTCAATCACAAAGTTCATGTTTTTTTTTTTGTCTAAATTTGAAAATTCATGATTTAAATGATATTTTTCCCAATTAAGAATGGGAGATGTTTTAACATTTTTTCTTGATCAACTTTTGAAATTTGGATAAGAACAAACAGATAGCGGGAACATTTTGACCTAAAATTTCTGAGATTCCCTCAGCAGATTCGTCTTCTTCACCATGGATGAGGAGCTTTTGATTTCAAAAATCATCGCAAGAATCGAAGGAGGCGGTGAAGAAGATTCCGACCACTACGAACTCGTCACAGATCTCAAGTCTCTCCTCGATACAGATGACGACGAAATTCTCAATCGATTCCACGGGACCCTCTCCTCAATTGCTTCGTCCTTTCTCCGCTGCTTCTCCGCCGCTATGGATTCGCCGGCGGAATCTGGCCGTCTAGGTATTTTAGCTTCCGACGCTTATCTCCGTCTTCTTCTTTCGACGAACTGTCCTGTTTTCACTTTCTTCTCTCCGGTTGCGTTTCTCTCGCTTCTCGGCTCAATTCGCCGTTACCTCAAACGGCGTCACCGGGAGGATTCGGGAGCGGCGGGTGGTGGTCAAGGGAGTGGTAATGTGCAGAGGGAGAAAGGGAATAAGAAGAAGAGAGGACGTGGCTCGAGGAATAACGCTAGAAATTTAGGGGATGAGACGGAAGAAGGTGAATTCGATGCGAAATTGCTGTTTAGAATGCTGGAGAGGCTAGGCTCGGTTCTGAGTTTTGTTCATTTAGATAGATTTCCTGATAGCTTGAAATCTTTGGTACAGACTGTGAGTGAGATTCCTTTATGGGCGTTAGAGTATTCAGGGGTTTTGAATTATGATCGATTGATGGAGATTTGCGGGAGAATTCTTGGTGAAGTGTTGAAATCTGATCACGGGGATGTGGCACTCACTGCTGCTGAGATTTCCAAGTCTTTGACACCGTTGCTTCTGATGGGGAAACATCAGGCTAGAAGTTTTGCATTAGGTTTTGTGTCGAGGAAAATAATGGGTTTGGCTAGAGATAACTCTGAATTGAAGAAAGTGGTTTCTAATTTACCCAAGTATCTGGTTCATAAGGCTCCTGAGAAGGCCGAGCCGCGTGGATTTGCTGTGGAAGCGATACTGGAGATCGTTAAGGCAATGGAGGTTGAGGGACAATCCGATTTTGTTGAGTTTGTAATGAAGATGGGTCAAGGTAAATCTAATATGAGGATATTAGCTGTTGATCTTATACCTCTGTTGATAAGCTCATTAGGAGACCCCTTAGGAATTAGTAGTGAGGAGACTGGCTCGAAAGATTCGTGGGGCCTGGGTTGTCTTAATGCCTTACTGCAGCGGTGCTCAGACTCTAGCGCTTTAATTAGAGCTCGAGCGTTGTCCAACCTGGCTCAAGTCGTGGGGTTCTTGTCTGGTGATGAAAGGAGTAGGTTGATCTTGAAACAAGTCCTTGGGTTTAGTAATGAGGTTTCAGGGGGAAATGGTATAGTAACTGACCTTTTGAGGAAAAGATGTGTTGATGAGAAGGCGGCTACAAGGAAAGCAGCTCTTCTTCTGGTTACAAAATTAACATCCCTTTTGGGTGGTTGTTTTGATGATAGTATCCTAAAGACAATGGGTACATCTTGTTCTGATCCGCTCATAAGTATAAGAAAAGCTGCAATTTCAGCTCTTTCCGAGGTATGTTTTTAGTAACACAATCTTCTTTCTCCTTTAGTCGGTGATACTATGCTGTAGAATTAATGGGATTATACACAGTTGGGCTTTGCCTTTTGTTAGCTCAAAGTAGAGAAGACCAAGTTTGTAAGCAAGAATTGTTTTGGATGAATGAATATGCATTTTGGTCATTTGAATGAGCGGAAGAATACATAACAACTGCTTCCTTTGGCTAATGGCTAGTTCTAAAATCTGATGATTGTTTATCCTTAACTTATTTCTAAATATAGGTTATGCTGATGACTTGTTATCATATTCTTTCGCTTTCTTTTTTGTTCCCGCTGATGCAAATTTATTGTCTTCTTCTGTCTGCTGTAGGCTTTCAGAATATGTACAGATGAAATTGTGACCACTGAATGGTTGCATTCTGTTCCTCGGATGATCATGGACAATGAAACTAGCATCCAAGAAGAATGTGAGAACGTTTTTCATGAACTAGTCCTGGAAAGAATATCCCGAGCAGGAAATGCGCTTTCTCCAGGGAGTACTTCCCTCCCTAACATCTGGACCTCTAGTTCAAAAGATCTAGACAGAGACATTGAAGCCTTGTTTCCGGAAGGAGTATTAGTTCTCTTAAAGGAGCTCTGCGACAGTGAGGTTTCTCCTTGGGTTAAGAAATTATGTGGAAGTTTGGGAAAGAAGAATCGACTAAAACCAAGAATTGCCCTTGCGCTGCAGAGTATCATAAAGGAATCTGAATCACTCTGGTTAAGCCGTTCAATGCCAATAAAAAAATGGACAGCTCCTGCTGGTGCTTGGTTCCTTCTGTCGGAAGTTTCAGTTTATCTTCCAAAGTCTGTTGAATGGGAATTTCTTCACCATCATTGGCAGCTGCTTGACCAAAATGACTTTCAAGGTTTATCAAAAACTAGTTTATTTATTACTTTTATGTCTCTATGTGTTGCTATTGGTAGTGTGCTTTTGTTTTTAATCCTAACTTCTGCTCTAGCTAATGAAAGTATGTTTTTTGATAATGCGGCTATCTCTGAAGGACCAGATGAACAAGGTGTTGAACAAGGTGATGAACAGGGTGCAGAGTGTAGCTCTTCTACATCGGCTGGCGACCGAGTCTATCTTTTGCAAACAATCTCCAATGTTTCCCTTCAGCTGCCAGCAGAGCCCGCTGCAGATCTGGCTGACAATTTGCTGAAGAAAATCGAAAAGTTTAACCTGCATTCTGCTGAGGTATTGATAAATATATAATCTGGTATTCTTTTTCTGAATCCAAATGCTCATGTTTCAAATGCACAGCAATACTGATTTTAGTTTAAACAACATATTTCCATCAGATATATGTTTGCGGTACTACTCTGTATCTAGGACCTGCTTTTGGTGCACCATTCAAACACTTGAACTGAGCTGATCATTAATTCGCTGGTTCGAGATGGAAAACATATATTGTTAATTCATATAGGATTCATATGTCCCCATGATCTTAGTCAATGCCATTTAATGCCAGGTTGATGCACATGTTAAAGCATTAAAAACTTTGTGCAAAAAGAAGGCGTGCACCTCTGAGGAGTCTGATATACTTGTCAAGAAGTGGGTACAACAACTTTTATCTAAGGCGTCTAAGGTCACTGAGAAGTACATCGAGGGGGTCTCTAGCAAAAATCATTCCTTCGCTACTCCAGCAACACTCGGAACTAGAAGAAGCAAGAGATTGGATTCTTTGTCAAAGAAATTATCAAAAGCAGTCACAGCAGTGTATACCATTGGATCTTGTGTCATTATCTATCCTTCAGCTGACACGACCAATATTGTTCCATTGTTGCATACTGTTATCACTTCAGGAAATTCTGATTCCAAGCTGAAAAACAAATTACCACAAGCTGATATTTGCTTGAAGCAGAAAGTGCCTCCTCTCTATAGTCAGTCTTGGTTGACCATGGCAAAGATTTGTTTGGCTGACGGGAAGCTTGCTAAGAGATATATCCCTCTCTTTGCACAGGTCTGTCAATTTGCGTTACTGATTCCTCTGTCCATTTCACTTTTTGAAAAAAATTCTGGATAGAAAAATATCAGTTTTAGGAAAGTACAACATTTGGACTTGAGTCATTGGACAACGGTCTCCTTTAAATCTGCAGTTTATTGTAACCTCTGTGTACTTGTCGATGCCTTACTCTTGCAGGAGCTTGAAAAGAGTGATTGTGCAGCCTTACGTAACAATCTTGTGGTGGCGATGACAGACTTTTGTGTGCACTATACAGCCATGATTGAGTGGTAAATCATATAACATTAACATTTCATTAGTCTTTTCTCAAATGTTAAAGACACATAACTATAACACAACAAAGTCTAATCCCTTGTTTGCCTGGATAGTTACATACCGAAGATTACTAAACGTCTTCGGGATCCTTGTGAAGTTGTTAGAAGGCAAACCTTCATACTTCTCTCAAGGTTATTGCAGGTATTCCTATTCTCCACAAATTCTATATCTTCTGTTGCTAAAAAAATCAAGGCATGAAGATGAATAATCAAGCTTTGTTATCTTGAATTCAGAGAGACTACGTGAAATGGAGAGGAGTTCTCTTCCTTCGGTTCCTTCTATCGCTTGTCGATGAGTCTGAAAAGATACGTCAACTTGCAGACTTTTTATTTGGAGTCATCCTTAAAGGTATGGACTCATGGGGAACAACCATGATGGACATGATTTATTCCTTGCCATTGTAAATTCAGACAAAGATATCTAGGGTTTTGACGATTGTTATGCACATTTGCTTACAGTGAAGGCGCCGCTTCTAGCTTACAACAGTTTCGTGGAAGCTATTTATGTGCTAAACGACTGTCATGCCCACACTGGCCACAATAATCCAGATCCTAAGCAATCAAGAACGAAAGAACAAGCTTTCTGTATTAGGTACTTTTGTTAATGTTATATTATATGTAGGTATGCTCATAGCAACTTGTCATTTTGGTGTGGATGATTTAGTGGTTCTTTTCTGTTACACTTGTTCTGCAGAGGGAATGATGAAAGAGCAAGGTCTAAAAGAATGCACATCTACATTACTCTGCTTAAACAAATGGCTCCAGAACATCTTTTGGCCACATTCGCCAAGTTGTGTGCAGAAGTTCTCGCAGCTGCGTCTGACGGGATGCTCAACATAGAAGATGTTACTGGTCAGTCAGTTCTACAGGTAATTATCTAGCTGTTAACTGTTGACCCCTTTTTTTTTCTTGTTGTGATCGCGAAGTTCTTACTGTTTTGGTCTCGGTGTAGGATGCATTTCAGATCTTGGCATGCAAAGAAATCCGTTTATCAGTTTCTAGAGGAGCGTCATCGGAGACAGTGGAGATGGAGGAAGAAGGTGGAGATTCAAACGCGGCGGCTGCAAAAGGAAGAGCCATAACACAAGCTGTTAGAAAAGGTTTGATTCAGAACACAATTCCAATCTTCATCGAGCTCAAGAGACTATTGGAGAGCAAGAACAGTCCTCTCACAGGTTCCCTCATGGACTGTCTTCGTGTCCTCCTCAAAGACTACAAGAATGAGATCGAAGATATGCTTGTGGCTGATAAACAGCTTCAGAAAGAGCTCGTTTACGACATGCAGAAACACGAGGCTGCAAAGGCAAGGTCCATGGCTAACCAGGGGACTGCTGCTGGACCAAGTCACAGAAACGGTGAGGCACCAGAACCAGCAACAGCAGCAAGGGAGGAGAATGTTAGGGATCCGGGATTGGAATCGAGAGTGGCTTCGGCTGCTGCTGATGTGGTGGCGGCTAAGGCGGCTAGATCGGTGTTGAGAGAAGTAAATGCTGGAGCTGCAACGCCTCCACTGAGCGCAATGAGCGTTCCAAAGCTACGGACGAGCCGTGGAGGTGGGCAGAGTGGTCGACCATCGGCTGATGTGTTGGAGTCTCTGAGAAGAAGACCAACTTTCATGTCTGAAGACGATAATTAGAAATAGCTTTTGTTGGAAATATGTGTGTGGTCCAAATGAATGTAAGAAGTCTCATCTTCCTCCTTTTTCATGTCGCTCAGCTCAAAGTGAAAGTAGCTGTCTTCTGGAACTCAAAACTGTATCCCACATATCCCATTCCCACTCCTTAAGCTAGACTAAGAAGTTGCAAAAATGAGTGCATATCAGAATTAAACTAGAGAAATTTATATACATGGATACGCTAAATGAAGTTAACAAAAAATAAATAACATACATCATGATTAACCAAATGAAATAGATGGGTGAGAAGAAAATTAGCATTTATTTTTATATTTTTTGTTTTATCATTAGAGTAAAAATAAGTTATGTTTCTTTTTATAGTTGCAATAAATAATGGTTAAATTAAGAGAGTCAAAGCATTTGCAGCTTCACTCTCCGTAAACCCTAAGAGAAGGAGGCGATGCCGGGTCCGACGACGGAGCTGGAAGCCATTGAGCCACAGTCGCTCAAAAAGCTCAGTCTCAAATCCGTCAAACGTGCTCTTGATCTCTTCTCCCCTGTCCATGCCCAATTCGCTCCTCCTGATTCCGAAGCGTTTGTCTCCGATCCCCATTTCATTTAAAATTTATATATATGAATTGCTTCATTGTTTCCGTTTTCTTTGCAGCAAGAAGATTCGTCTCAGCCATAAGGTAAATTGTTCTTCTTCTGTTTCTATTGATTAAATTGTTTAAAGCTTCCACCTTTAGATTACAATTATTAAATTTAGCCTTTAGATCAAATTGTTAGTTTTATAACCCAATAGCTATAATCCTCAAAACTAAGTAAGATGTTTGTTTTGGGTATAATAATGATTTCTAGAGGTTGTCTTGTTTTCAGATGAAAGTTGCATTTGGAGGTGTAGAACCAGTGAGTCAACCTCCACGCCAACCCCACCGTAGCAGTGAACAGCCAGGACCTTCAAATGCTCTTGCGCTCCCTGGTATTTTTTTCAATCATAAAAACGTTAACTTTCTTGTAAGCATTGCCCTCTTATCCGATTTGAAGGAGTAAAAATCATGTGCAGGTCCAGAAGGGTCCAAGAGTGTTCAAAAGGGTGCGACAGAGAATGCTCTTCTTGTTGGTCCGACTTTACAGCCTAAAGGCTTGTAAGTTCTTTTAATTTTGCTCTCATTGTTTGTTGATGTTCTACTTATTCGACAGGATGCTGATTCAATTTTTACGGTTCTCGAATTGAAGGAACAATGTTGGTCCCTCAGGCAAAAGCACCACCATTATTCCTGCTAATGTATCCTCATATGAAAGGTTTTTGGTCCTGTCCTTATCCCTTTTTTGTACTTCATCTGGATTGTAATACATAGATGGCACCCGGATATGGTGTAGATAGTTCACAGGCATACAAATTAGACTTCCCGCAATCTGAAAGTCTGTTAGCGTGTACTTATATAGTAGTTTGTCATTCTGACTCTTTTGTTGTTGTTGTGTACTTCTGTGCGTGTTACAGAAATTATTCAACTGCTGCATTAATGGAGAGAATACCGAGTAGATGGCCCCGCCCAGAGTGGCATGCACCATGGAAGAATTACAGGGTAAGATCTTGGCACAGCATCATTGCTGCATCACAGTTGGTCTCTGGAAGGATCTTTTTATTTACTTGACTTACACTTGATTATTCTTTCACAGGTCATTCAGGGGCACTTGGGTTGGGTCAGATCTGTCGCGTTTGACCCGAGTAATGAATGGTTTTGCACTGGTTCGGCTGATCGTACTATCAAGGTAGTAAAGATGATTCCTTTCTCATCATGAATTGTATTTTTCTGAATCTTTTTCCTTCTTATATGCATGTGTCATGAGTCACGACACAAGACTTTAACTCTGTGGATAGTTACTGGAACTTAAGTTTCACTTTAGTGCACTGCGAAAGAAAATTACCAACTTTATTCCTTGTAAAGCAGTCTTGAATGTAGTACGCTTGCTAATATGCTTGCTTATATCATATTTACTAGATATGGGATGTAGCAACTGGAGTTCTTAAACTGACACTTACTGGGCATATCGAGCAAGTACGAGGTTAGCCTCTGAAAAACTTTCCAGCTTATTTGTCATATATCTCAATGACTTTACACTTGAGGAATATGTTACGAGTTTGGGAATTTTCGTACTTTGTTTCAGGCCTTGCTGTAAGCAATCGACATACCTATATGTTCTCTGCTGGTGATGACAAGCAAGTCAAATGCTGGGACCTTGAACAGAATAAGGTTACTACAACTATATTATCCTCCTTGTCTAAACTTCTCATGTCTAATGCTCTTAGAATTTGGCTTTGATAGGTTATCCGGTCTTATCATGGTCACTTGAGTGGTGTCTATTGCTTAGCTCTTCACCCAACTTTGGACGTTTTACTAACTGGAGGGCGAGACTCTGTCTGTAGGGTAAGAAACATTTTAAAATTATTTATATTCTCTTGTTTAGCAGCATATATATATATATATATATATATATATATATATATATATATAT
>OVAP01007127.1:0-11064 GCA_900406295.1 Aurinia saxatilis
GTTTACTCGGCTCCCCCGAAACTCGATCGACAGCTTTGACGAATTGTCAACTGCATTCTTGAAACAGTACTCCATATTCATGGGAGAAGATACAACGGATGCCGACCTATTCAGGCTGAAGCAGAAGGAGAACCAGCCTCTGCGTGAGTTCATCGTGAAGTTTAAGTCCATCCTCTCGCAAGTTGACGGTATCAGTAATGCAGCCGCGCTAAGAGCCTTAAAACAGTCGCTATGGTACACGTCTGAATACCGTAAGGACATCGTTACCAACAAACCAGCAACCATCCAAGACGCACTTCACCGAGCCAACGGCTTCATTGCGCAAGAAGAAGAGATGGAGGTTCTCAGAGCAAGGCACAACGCGCACCTCAATCCAGCGTCGAAAGGCGCACCAACGGCCGGAAACCAGAAAAGCAGGACGAAGTTGTCATCCTCATCATACGTACCACGAAGGCGCAGGACTGACCGGCGCCCATAATTACCAAGTGGATGATAGTAAAGACGCCGGAAGAGGGCGCAGTCGTGGCAGCGGTCGAGGTTTTGGTCGAGGAAGGGGACGATCCAACGTCTGGACTCAGAATCAAAACTCGCACGACGAGAGTACTTTCTGCGAGTATCATGGAGATGTTGGACACCCAACTTCAAAATGCAGAACCCTCGCCATTAGGCTCGTGGAAAAACTAGCGGACAAACTAAAGGGAAATATCAGCATCGCCGATTTCGATCCCCCGGCAAAGAAAGGCAAACAGCCAGCCGCGGCCCCGCAAGAAGAAGACCAAAATAAACGCGCGAGACAAACAGAAGACGACCAGCAGGGCGGACCTTGACAAAGGATCAACATGATCATGGGAGGCTCCGAGTACTGCATGGACACAGTTTCTGCCATCAAGGCCTTCCAACGGAGTGCCGACACCATCCCTCGACGTTTTAGCGAGTTTGAATCATTGAACGACTCGTCTTTCGCAATCTCATTCGAAGAGAGGGACGCCGCTGGAATCAATCATCCGCATAATGACCCCCTGGTCATCGACCTAATCGTCAACAACTATGATGTGGCTAGAGTCCTTATCGACACTGGAAGCTCAGTAGACGTAGTTTTCCACGAGACTCTAAGAAAAATGAGCGTTGGACTTTCCAAAATTGTAGCAGCGCCAAAGCCTTTAACAGGCTTCTCGGGGGAAACAACGATGACTCTCGGCACCATCAAGCTCCGAGTCACTGCTGGCGGAGTCACCAAGATTGTTAATTTCTCGATAGACGTATAGACACACTGGTAGACGGCACGCATCCGCGATTTACAATATGATTTTGGGTACTCCTTGGATGCACCAGATTAAAGCAATCCCATCCACTTATCACATTTGTGTTAAGTTCCCAACACAAGGAGGAATCAAGACTATCCGCGGCAGCCTGAGGGAATCTCGTGTCTGTCTGTTGGCCGAGCATAAGCTTAGAAGTCCGGTGACGGACAGAACGGACGACGGCAACAAGAAGAAATCCAAGATCTCGTGCGACAATGAGAAACAGCTCTCTCAACTTCTATAGTAATTACAGACCACAGAGGCCCGCGAAGAAAGCCCAGCAGAAACTTGGGACTCCGTTGTATCAATCTGTATCGACGATAACCATCCAAAGCGTTGCGTCGAAATCGGAGAAAATCTACAAGAACCACTACGGTCCGAGTTAGTTAACTTCTTAAACGAGAATATTGACACCTTTGCGTGGGCGGCCGAAGACATGCCTGGAATCAGCATAGATGTGGCTTGTCATGAACTGAATGTGGACCCAACTTTCAAGCCAGTAAAGCAAAAAAGGCGAAAATTGGGCCCCGATCGTGCAAAAGCTGTCAATGACGACTGCTCGCTAATTTGGTTGTAGTGAAGAAAAAGAAAGGCAAATGGAGAGTTTGCGTAGACTTCACTGACTTGAACAAGGCATGCCCAAAGGATAGCTTCCCATTGCCGCATAACAATAGATTAGTTGAAGCAAGTCCGGCAACCAACTTCTCTCCTTCATGGATGCATTCTCCGGATATAACAAAATCTTTATGCATCCAGACGACCGTGAAAAGACCGCCTTCATCACTGACCGCGGCATCTATTGTTACAAGGTGATGCCCTTCGGACTAAAGAATGCAGGGGAAACACCACAGCGTTTGGTTAACAAGATGTTCGCGGCACAACTCGGAAAGACGATGGAGGTCTATATCAATGATATGCTGGTAAAATCTCTTCAAGAAAAAGACAATGTGGCTCACTTGCGAGACTGTTTTGCACAACTTAACCAGCATAACATGAAGCTCGACCCAACAAAGTGCCGATTTGGCGTCACATCCGTAGAGTTCCTTGGATACCTGGTGACTCACCGGGGAATTGAAGCCAACCCAAAGCAAATTGCTGCGCTCAACGATATGGCATCCCCCAGGAATAAGCGAGAAGTCCAGAGGCTGACCGGACACGTCGCGGCACTTAACAGGTTCATCTCAAGATCGACCGATAAATGTTTGCCGTTCTACGACACCCTTCGTGGAAACAAGACGTTGGAATGGACCGAAAGGTGCGAAGAGGCTTTCCAACAGCTAAAGCAATACCTGAAAGACGCCCCGGTGCTTGTCAAACCTGTCAACAGCGAACCATTGTTCCTATATACCGCAGTTTCCCCAACTGCGGTTAGCGGCATGCTACTCCGAGAGGAGAGAGGCGAACAAAAACCGGTCTTCTACGTGAGCCAAAGCTTGACGGACGCAGAGACAAGATACCCGCAACTCGAGAAACTGGCATCGACTTGACGACATTCCCTCTGAGAGCAATCCTGCACAGTCCAGGCCAGTCCGGACGATTGGCTAAGTGGGCAGTCGAACTCAGCGAGTACGACATCGAATATCGCAGCCGCACATGCGCAAAGGGCCAGATCTTGGCGGATTTCTTAATCGAACTCCCACCAAATCCAGTTGGAGTTATCGACGAATACACTGTTTGGACGTTATACGCGGACGGCTCATCATCTCGGCACAGGCATATGACTACCGTCACCTACTGGCGAAGTCATGGAGCAATCATTCCGGCTTGGTTTCGATGCATCCAACAACGTAGCGGAATATGAAGCGCTAATTGCAGGACTAAGGCTAGCAGCAGCACTAAACATTCAGAACATTCAAGCCTTTTCCGATTCTCAGCTCGTTGTGAATCAATTCAATGGCGAGTATACGGCACGCGATGAGCGCATGGAAGCTTACCTAAAGATTGTGNCAGGCATATGACTACCGTCACCTACTGGCGAAGTCATGGAGCAATCATTCCGGCTTGGTTTCGATGCATCCAACAACGTAGCGGAATATGAAGCGCTAATTGCAGGACTAAGGCTAGCAGCAGCACTAAACATTCAGAACATTCAAGCCTTTTCCGATTCTCAGCTCGTTGTGAATCAATTCAATGGCGAGTATACGGCACGCGATGAGCGCATGGAAGCTTACCTAAAGATTGTGCAATGGCTGGCAGTGCGATTCGACGAGTTTAGCCTAACTAGAGTTCCTCGCGGCGAGAATGCAATGGCAGACGCTCTAGCCGCCCTCGACTTCACGTCCAATCCCAAACTGCGCCGAGTCATACCAGTGGAGGTGTTTAAGCGACCAAGCATTCAAGAACACGACCAAGTAAACCTCCTCAACCCCGGAAACAGCACGTATAACGAAGAAGCCTTGGAATAAGAACCAGCTGATCCCATGAAAATCGACGGAACGCCAAAACCGACAGAATACAGATGCGATTCTCCATGGATGGATCGAATCGTGCAACACATCACTAACGGCGATGCTCCCACCGATAAATGGGCTGCTCGCAAACTGAAAGCTCAGGCCGCACATTTCGTCCTCCAAGACGGACAACTTTTCCGCAGGGGAATGACTGGTGTACTCCTGACTTGTGTGTAGGCTAAAGACGCTCACAGGGTCATGGAAGAAACTCACAGCGGTTTGTGTGGAAACCACTCCGGTGGACGGAGTTTGGCCATTCGAATCAAACGTCATGGGTTTTTCTGGCCAACTATGGTCCGTGACTACGCAAAGTTCTCTGCAAAGTGTGAAAATTGCCAGCGCCACGCTCCTACCATACACCAACCGAGCCAGATGCTTTCGTCCATCTCTGTACCATATCCATTTATGCGTTGGTCAATGGACATCATCGGACCCCTTCACAATTCAAAATATAAAAGATTCTTGCTCGTATTAACCGACTATTTCTCTAAATGGGTCGAAGCCAAGTCTTACGCCAGCATCAAGGATGCTCAGGTCGAAAACTTCGTTTGAAAGTACATAATCTGTTGGCACGGAGTCCCCTACGAGATATTCATCGATAACGGATCCCAGTTCATCTCGGCTAGATTGAAGGTTTTTGCGAACAGTGGAAGATCCGTCTTACCCCGCTACCCGCAAGGAAACGGCCAAGTCGAAGCTGTCAACAAGACGATCCTAGACAGCTTGAAGAAAAGACTCGATGCTAAGAAATGAAGGTGGGCTGAAGAGCTGGATGGATTCCTATAGTCGCACCGAACTACGCCAAGGCGACCCACCGGCGAAACTTCATTCTCACTCGTCTACGGCATGGAATGTGTCTTTCCATCCAAGGCCGAATTCCCAGGGATTCGACGAAGACTCAACTCATGATGCTCGACGAGCTCGATCTTATCAACGAGCGCCGCGATGAAGCCATTCTCCGCTTGCAAAATTACCAGCAAGCAGTTGCGCGTTATTACAACTCAAACGTCAGACCACGCCACTTCCGCGAATCAGACCTAGTCCTCAGAAAGGTCTTTCAGAACACGGCCGAGCCAAATGCTGGGAAACTCGGAGCAAACTGGGAAGGTCCCTATCGAATCACCAAGGTAGTACGCCCTGGCGTCTACGAGCTCGCCACTANACCACTATGGACAACATGGCCATTCCACGCTCATGGAATGCCATGCACTTAAAGCAATATAAACATTGAGCAGAACGTATAGACAAATATATATATATATATATATATATATAATATTAAAAAAAAAAAAAGGTGTGTCTATACGTCCATCGAACTACGGGTCGGCTTGATCCGTTCACAGGGTACGTAGGCAGCTCATCTTTAGACGAGTTCAGTTGCCCCGCCCCCTCTTTATACTCGTATACTCCCAAATGTCAAGTTGATATTTTTACGATTAATAAAAAAAAATTTATGTCTTATTCAAGACGAAACAGCTTATCGCTACTCGCTGTTGCTGGCCACAACAACGACAATTTTTACCCGGGTCTGAACACAAATCTTTATTTGTTAAAGCGCGTGATGCAGAGTCTCGAGACTCGCATCTTGAAAACCCAGTTACAGACATTGGTCTAAGACACCTCACGGTCACAACCTTCGAGCAACAGCTCCGGATGGGGTATATTTAAAGGTTAGGTGTTCTCCACAAAACATCCGATCTCAACGATCGACTAAGTGACCACCAAAACCTAGTTCCTACGCTAGTCATTTTACAAATATGTTGAGAGTTATAAGCCTTAACATTTTCAATGGAAAAGCTCGTAAAGATTGTCAAGTCATAGCTTGAATCTAAATCACTAATAAACATCGACAAAGAAGTTGGCTCATAAAGCCATCCAGGCATACAACCAAAATACTTAAAGCCTAGTACCTTCAACAGAAAAATCCATCCAAGCAAAACACCGAAAAACCAAAAAAAAAAAATCTAAGTCCTGAGTTATCACGGCTAACGAGACATCCCAATCACGGAACCCCGTCATCCCTCGCCTCCCCGATGCCCGCAGAGGCAGGTAGCTCAGAGACCACCGCCGAAGCGAGACCCTCCATCACGGAGGGGACGAGGTTCGTCCCCGAGAAATTGACCACTCCGACATCTGCCGCCGACTCCTCGAGAGACCGAGAATCCCGCTGCCAGCCTTGGCCGTCGGGCAAGACAGGCGAAAGGACTAGGTCGGCGGGAATAGAGGACATCATCTGGGCAAGCTCAGCTCGAGCGGAAAACCTCTCATCCTTCCACCGGTCACTATAACCTTATCTTTATCAAGACAAGGCGGGTCATCAGACTGCAGAAGGTCGATAAGCTCAAGGTTGGCCTCCGCATGCCCAAGCTCGATCACCTTCACCCACGCATCTCCCTCAACACGTCTAAGCTTTTCGTTAGCACGAAAAAGCTTAGCCTGAGCACGAGCAGTCGCATCCCTACGGCCGGCCTTGGTGGCGCTCGCTACACGCATATCGGCCTCCTTCTCCAATGTAGCAAGTGCAAGATCGGTCTCATCCTTCTTCCTCACCAGAGCGTACTTGGTGGCCGTCAGACTCTTCTGCAAACTTGCGAGATCTGTTCGAAGCCCGATGTTGGTGGCCTCCGAAGCAGCTAAGGCTTTGACACGCTCAGCTTCGGTCGCCATTAGCACGGCGATCTTCCTGTCCTTCAGGGCAAGCGATTCGTGAGCCTGCTGAATCTCGGTCTTGTACTCGCCCATCGTAGCATTGATACGGTCCAGAACCTGTACAAAAAGGATTCAAGGGATGCGTAAGCAAAAACGAACTCAAGAACAAATAGGGAAAGAAAGTCCTGGAACTTTACCTGGGCTCCATGATGGGCCATGCCCGTGTATCTCATGCTGATCATCATCACCTCCGTCGAAGGAAGCCGTGTTGACCCACTAACAAACTTGGAGACCAACACGACGGACCTTTTGACACCCGTGGGCAAACTCTCTGTCCCGGCAGAAACCCGAGAAGATCCTCCCAAACCAGTCCCCTTGGCTCCCGCTCTAGTCGGCGGTGGTCGGGCCTGCTTTGCAACCTTGCCATCCTCGGCAACGTCCTTTCCGTTGTCACACGACCGCTTCTTGTCGAGCGGTGTCCTGAAGCGTATAAAAAATGAATTAAATAAGAAGACTCATACCTGACACAAGAAACCTCATGAGAGAAAGCAAAGTAGGGTCGAACCTGGAGGACGTAGCTCGGGCAGGAATCTAGTCCCCCGCTGGAAGACTCAAAATGACTCCCGATTGCGTCAGTGCCTCACCAGACGCCCCCGCTGACGAAGAACGACGAGAGGAAGCCCTAGAAGACCTGCCGTCGGATCGAGGCTTGGCAGCCTTAGACCCAGCGATCTTTGGCTCAGTCGCGGCCTTCTCGGCCGTCTTCATGTCCGTCTCCGTCTTCTTAGCAGCTCGTCGCTCGGCTGCTTTTTTCTCGGCCGCTTTTGTCTCGACCGCTTTCTGCTCGGCTGCTTTCTTCTCAGCCGCATCCCTTTCCGCTTTAAGCTTCATCTTCTGACGAATTGTCAGATCTCGCCCTACCTCCTCGCGTATCTCCTTAGTGGATGCTCGCGAAGGCTCAGTACTAGGAGACATGTCGAAACCGTCAAGAAGGGATTTGGCTCGGCCGATACGCTTTCGGTCCAAGTGCTTGTTCCACTTCACCCGTCGTGCTCTAAGCGCCTCAAGTTGGCAAGTGAGTCCGAGGGGATTGCGGGAAGCAGCGCCGGCTCTGCAAAAAAAACACAAAGAAAACAACATAAAGTCAACAACAAATCGAACGAAAATTAAAGAGAGGCGACCAGCCTATCTACCAATTGGTCGCCACCGGGTCCTGATCAAGTCAAGGCAACTTGGCTCGACAGAAGTCTCAGTAATAGGGACAAAGAAGAACCCCTTTTCCCAGTCACTATCTTTGCTAGGAAAATCCGTTACAACCCGCGGTTCGGCCGATTGCAACAGTAGTATATCATAGTGGTCTTCTTTGGTTGTCGCCACACCAACAGATGGTCGAGATGACCAATCCCAATTTCGATACCGCTCTCGATACTCCGAACCAAGAGTCCAACCAGGTGACGCATCCCTCGTGATGTCACTTGCGAAAAAGCAAGCTTACGCGCAGAGAGATATCTCACCAACAAAGCCGGAAGCGGAAACCACAAGAAGCATAAGTCAAAGAAGCTTTCGTACATCGTCATACAACCAGATGGGGGCTCATCAGGACTATCGCCATCCATTGGCACGATCAGCTCAATCTCACTCGAAATCGAATGTCTGAATCTTAGCTTCCTCAGTGAATCTCGATCCGACCATGACACGCCTAAAGGGAGATCGTTCTTTCCCTTCGGCTTTGGTCTCTTCATCACGGCTTGGCGCGCTGCAGCACCAATTCCCAAGAGATTCATCTCTCAGTCAAGCTCCGCTTTGGCCGCTACCGGGTCATAGTCCGAGTCCTCTAGCTCAATCTTGGCAGCAGCATGCTCAATGATCACGGGAATTTCTGCTAACAGGCCTAAGACCTCGGTCGCCGAGGTACCAGAATCATCAGCTATGAAGTCGCGATGAATCGAAGACGTAACCTCATCGGTCCCACCCTCGCTCGGTTCGATGTAAGTCGACACTCTTGACGGTATGGACCTAACCGACCTCTCAACACTTGGCTCGGATAGAACAGCCAACTTGCGAAAGGAAATCGTCTCATTACACGAAAATCTAAAGGACATCACGGGCTCTTGTAAGAACAGCTCGCGTCAACCTTTTTCTCCAAACGCATCGACTGAAGATCCTGTCGCTAGGAATCGACCGACTTAGGTCGAAGGAGAATGCAAGGAACCTCGGCAACGTGCGGCTCAGGTCGGACGCGATGGGTCGACAGATCGGCCTAGCTGGCACTTCAAGCACCAAGTCGGCCTGGGACTGCTGTGGGGTACGGATCGGCTCGGCAAGAATCAGATCGGCAGCTCGGCCGGGATCTTTAGGCTCGGGAATCAGATCGGCAGCTCATCCGGGATCTTTAAGCTCGACAGGAGAAGGCCAGCTCGGCAACACCACCTTCGTCTCAAGACCGCCGATCTGAGCCTCGTGACAAACCGGCCCGACCTAGATTTGGCGAAATAAGCAGCTCGGCAACGCCACCTTCGTCTCAAAACCGCCGATCTGAGCCTCGTGACAAACCGGCCCGACCTGTATTTGGCTAGATAAGCAGCTCGGCAGCTCGGTTCGGAGCGAGGGTCCGAGTCAAGGAAACGACCAGGCTTCGAGCCGCAACGAGCGGGTCGGGGTAGTAGATCCTCAAGCGCGAAACAGAACGAAAGCTCGGGTCACCGGAACCCATGTTTTGCTCGAACCAGAAGAAAGGACCAGACGTCGGTCCGGTTAGCTCGAACAGCTCGGTTCGAACCAAGTTAACAGTGAGCTCGGCAGAAAGGTCAGATCGGCGGCTCGGGAAGAAGGAAGGGAAAAATCTGGGTCGACAGTGGGACCCACAGGAGGAGGATCGGCAGTGAAGAGAAAAGAGGGGAAGGAATTTTTTCCTTCACAAGAAATAATAATAAAAAATTTAAAAGGAGAGAGAAGAGAGCAATTTTATACCTTAGGGTTTTTGGAAAAGTAAAGTTGTGAGGAGAAGGTTTGGGTGAGGACTCAATTTATAGAGTCAGTTCGGGATTATCAATTCCCGAGGTAAAACATTAAATTCGAAAAACAAATATTTTGGATAAATAAATATATTACAATAAATAAATTCTCAGGGCCTGGGCTAACAGTGATATTTATTTAAGGCACAGCCCAAATAAATATACACTCATATTATAATAATCACATTTATTAAAAAAATTCGATTTAAGCGACGACGAGCTACGACGGTGCTACAAGTCCACCTCGGCTCGAAACATGTCAAACACGAATCTTGATTAATGACTTCAGCTCGTCACACATGACTAAGTCTAACGAGCTGGGGGCTAACTGTGGGGGTCGGAGTCCACCCCGTCAAGATTTATATTTAAAAAAATACTAACACTTGGAATTTCCCTAGCTAGATTTCTGCCTAGCTGAAATCTTGCCTAGCTGAAAATACTTGTTCATATTTTCCTAGCTGGATTTTTGCCTAGCTGAAATCTTGCCTGCTGAAAATGCTAACACTCGGAATTTACCTAGCTGGATTTCTGCCTAGCTGAAATCTTGCCTAGCTGAAAATACTTGTTCATATTTTCCTAGCTAGATTTCTGTCTAGCTGAAATCTTGCTCGTCAACGTTTCCTAGCTGAAATCATACCTAGCTGAAGTACAAATCGCAAACATTCGACGACTAGTTGAAGTGAATGACGATACTTACGACCAAACGACTAAAAGTTGGCGAGAAATGTGAGCTCTGACCCGAGCTCAAGACCCGACCCAAGCTCAGAAACACGAGATCCGACCCGAGCTACATCATGGGCCGGTCTGGGCCTTCGACACCAGTTGGGCCGACCTTGAGCTCCCTCCGTGACAACGGGCCGAGCCGGATCTCGCATCATGGGCCGACTTAGATGCCACACGATGGGTCGAGCCGACCTGACCTATGACGGCTAGACGGGCCGAGCTCACTCCTCCGTAGCACAATTGGCCGAGCTGAGTCCATCATGGCGTGATGGGCCGAGCTGCACTCGTGGTGGGCCGAGCTGCACTCATGATGGGCCGAGCTACCTTCCTTGATGTATCGTGGGTCGAGCTCGGGACAGTTAACCTAACGGTGCAGTCGCCGAACAAGATAGATGTGAATCACGAGTGGATCTAGAGGATAAGGAAAGAAACTGAAGATAAACAAGAATTTCCTTTATTCTCGTACAGCTAGGGTTCGATTGTAATCTCTATATAAAGAGAATTAGTCATTCATTTTAGGGACATCTTTTTCCGACGCGAGAGAACACTATGACTTTCTCTTGCGATCTTTTGTACTTCAGCAATAAAGCATAAACACTTGAACATTTTCTCGCATCCGATAATTCATTTCCATAGAAAGTTACGATCCCTAAAAGTTACTTTACAAGTTTTGGTTGTGAGAATTTCGGCTCTCACATATATAAACAATTTTCATTATGTTTGTGTCTACTCTTGCTACGTCTGAGTAGTCTTTTAGCTAGGAATAGGGTTTTGCTAGGAGGAATCATGGTTTGGTAGATAGGCAATATGATTATATAATGAGTAGTTTATAGGCTTACTTTCATANCATCTTTTTCCGACGCGAGAGAACACTATGACTTTCTCTTGCGATCTTTTGTACTTCAGCAATAAAGCATAAACACTTGA
>OVAP01007128.1:0-11064 GCA_900406295.1 Aurinia saxatilis
TTCTGATGATCACCTCATTAAAAACCTTGGCAAAGAAAACCACATGGGAAACACCTTACCAAGGGAAAGAGAGTGTGATCACGATGATCGTTTGATGAAATGTTCATTGTGGGTCCTTAGTTCNTAAGTTGGCTCGCGGACTGGGATGTGAACAATCTTGCTGGCCATACTTGATACTTAGCTCGCGGATTGAAATGTGAGAAATGTCATGGGCCATGCGTGAGACTTGGCCCGCAGACATTGAAGAGAGACTCGTCTCGCGGGCCACGCTAAGGACGTAGCCCGTGGGCCATAGCAAGAGTGTAGCCCGCGGTCCATGGCAAGGATGTAGCCCGTGGGCCACGGCAAAAGTATAGCCCGCGGTCTGTGTCATCAAGCTCGTCCCGCAGGCCACGGTAAGGGTGTAGCCCGCGGGCTATGTTGTCGAGCTCATCCCGCGGGCCACGGTAAGGATGTAGCCCGCTGGTGAAGGTTGTGGACTTGTCCTGCGGGCCACGGTGAGGTTGTAGCCTGCGGGTTGAGAAGTCAAGCTTTCCCCGCGGGCCACCGTAAGTTCGTAGCCCCTGGGCTATGAGTCTTGTTGTCTTCGTTCGATCTTTTGCGGGTCCATTTCATGTCCGGACATTCAATTAATCATAGAGATATCAAATTGGCTTGTCTAAGAATGTTCGGGACCCGCAATGGGACTTGGCTAACACATTGCTTGGTGAAGTCTGTTGGGACCCAATGTGAGACTTAGCTAGCACGTTGCTTGGTGTGGTTTTGACCGGGACCCACCAACCAAATGTTCATAAAATAGGCTTGATGGTTCGTCGTGTGAGTTTATAGAAGGTTTGGCCCACGGAACAAGCCAAGGGACTTGTCCAGCGAGCCAAATGCCATGCATGGCCCGCAGGACAGTCCATGACCGTAGTTCGCGGGCCATGTCGATCATGTAGCCCGCGGGACGTTTGTGTGAGCTTGTCCGCGAGCCATGTTCGTTACTTGGCTCGCGGGATAAGCCTAAGAGCTTTCTTCGCGGGCCATGTTTGATTCATGTCCAATTATATGCCTTGTTGATCGTGGGACCCTCGGTGATCCATGCTTGATTATATCGTTACCAATAGATAGTTCATGACTGTAATGCTCGATGTGGACATATGACCAGCTCGTGGGCCGTAGTAGTGTTTTGTGGCAAACACTTAGCCGTTTTATGCTATCAATCTTCGGGGGTGGAATCCGACCCCCACATTACTATGGTCTAAAAATGGTTATAGACCTCTAACATGCCATATTGTTAGAGCGTCTAATATAATGTAAGACGACTAATGTGTATTATAGACGATATTAATTAATTTATACGTGTAATGATTGAATGTATATCCTACTATCAAACTTTCATCTGAAGATGAAGAACCTAAATTAATCAAAATCATGAACATGAACATAAATAAGATGAAAGGAAAAAAACTTAAAGAGAAAGAAAAGAGAAAAGAAAAGAAAAAGCTTGGAGAAAAAATATGATATGAAAAAATGTGAAAGTGAAAAACAAAAAGAAAACAAAAAGAAAAAAATGTGAAGAGAAGAAAAATAATGCTTCTAACTCGAGGAGCGACGTTTACGGTGATAGAAAAATGTCCTGCCAAAAAAAAAAATCTTAAACGTTTGAGTATATAAAAAAAAAATGGTAAATTTTTTGTTTCAAAAAGTAAAACAAATATCTTTGATATAACAGTAAAGATAAACCATGTGACATTAAACCATCCAAAATTGTACGATGTGTTAAACAAAACTTTAAATATATATTAGTTTAAATGGTCAGCTTTTTTTCGTTCCTTCTTTTTGCATATCGGGTTTTACGTGGGATAAAAAAATATATCTTCTTTTTATATTTAATTAACCGTTACTTCTATAAATCAAATTTCAATGTAATATTTTCAGCAAATCATATAATTTCAAGTTTAAAAAAGTAAGCAAAAAAATAAAATAAAAAAACAGAGCGGTTGACAGATCATGCAACTTGCGAAGAAGGCGGCTTAAACAAGGCAGATTTTGTACTTCTGGCCACATATAAGACCCCACTCAGTCACCGTGGAGAGGTCTTTCTTCTCGGTCCATATCCATGATTTAGGATCGAGATCACATATCGAAGATCGGGCTGAACAGTCTGGCCCTTTGTACGTCCAGCTTGGTGTGTATTCTACAAAGATCATCATCATTGTGAAAATGGCGTCTAGTGTCCATGCTAGAGATGTTAAAACGAATTGCTTCATCTGCCAAAGGCCGAACTCTCGCTACATTGTCTATGCAACTTGTTGTCCATGGACAGACGCTCTTCTTATTCCGTTACAGGTTGTGCTAGACTCAGTTGCGAGATATCGTTGCTCGTCATATCTTTGTCACATGAACCTTTCAAGTTTAATTTTTGAGACGTAAGCAAGAAATTGATGGGTTTTGTGTGTTTTTTATTGCAAATGAATTGTTTGCAATATATTGATATCGTACATTTTATATGTATTAGATAATAGAATTGTATGTATTCTCGTACGAATAATTTTACTAGTATTAAATATTAATCGTATACATTTTAAAGGTATTATGGGATTTTTTTTGTAGAAAAATGAAAATTTACCCTTCTCTCTCATTACCTCTCTCCTCTCTCCTCTCTCCTCTCTCCTCTCTTTCTCTTCTCTCTCATATCTCCTTTACAAACATACATTAAAAATGTTAGATGGTTGCTAATATAAAATGGTACATAGATGGATTGTACGAATACAGTGAGAGTTATACGTATAAAAAATGCTTAACTATTTACCGAATTTATATCATCTATACAATTAAACATAGATGTATTCATACAATCATTGCTAATTGTGGCTTAGTATATGTTAGACCGGTACTTCATATGTTAGACGGGTAATAAGAATGTTTTCTTCACTAAGTCACCTATTAAACATCACTAAAAATTGCTAGCAAGTGATTTGTATTGATTTTAGATAAACTGGAGTTATGTCACATTCAATATAAAATTGAACCACATTCTAGAACACAAAAGTCTCTATTTAAATTTATAAAAACAATATTAGGTTTGCAACACACAGATTCACCATCCACCATGATAATTCTGAAAAATATAAAGTAAAATTTTTGATGAACTTCATATTAATTATATGTATGATTATTATATGTTTAATCACATTAATATTGTTTAAAAATGGTTGTAGACATCTAACATGCAATATTGTTAGAGCCTCTAATTCAATGATAGACGACTAATGTATATATTATAGACGATACTAATTTATTTATATGTGTAATGATTGAATGTATATGCTACTATCAGACTTTCATCAAAAGATGAAGAACCTAAATCAAATCATTACCATGAACATAAATAAGATCAAAGGAAAAAAATTAAAGAGAGAGAAAAGAGAAAGAAAAAAAAGCTTGGAGAAAGAATATGATATGAGAAAATGTGAATGTGAAAAACAAAAAAAAAAGTGTGAAGAGAAGAAAAATAGTGCTTCTAACTCGAGGAACGGCGTTTACGGTGATAGCAAAATGATCTGCCAAAAAAAAAAAATCTTAAACGTTTGAGTATATTAAAAAAAATTGTAAAATGTTGTAATTATTGTTTCAAAAAGTAAAACATAAATTGTTATAACCAATCACAATATCAATAATGTTGTATTTATATTTATCCTCATGTCTATCTTACATCTCATTTAATGTGATTTGTAAAGTCCTTTCTAATAATAAAAAAATGTTACAGAAAATGATAATTATATAATAGAATATTGTCATCTTGTGGTTTTATGAATATGCAACATAAACTCACACCTAGACACACCTTCTATTTTGTCATTTAAATTATATGTTAATGGTATAGAGAGACTATAGCACATAGTTGAGAGAGAGAGAAAGAGAGAGAGAGAGAGAGAGAGAGTAGCAAATATTATTGATATAATGGTAAAAATAAAACATGTGACATTAAACCATCCAAATTTGTAGGACGTATTAAAAGAAACTTTAAATATATATACTAGTTTAATGGGTCAGTTTTTTTTTCCTTCTTTTTACATATAGGTTTTTACGTGGGATAAAAAAAATAGGGTAACTTGGTTATATAACCATATTTGATGTTTTAAATTGATATGTAGCAACAAGATACTGACAATTAGGCATATAATCATGGTCCCACGTAGTCAGACGTTACAATGACAAAAACACTCTTTTGTGTACACTAAAGAAGGTGCATGAGATTTGGTTTGTCGGAGAGAGAAGGTGACCTACGTTAGGTGTCTACAGAACCTACACCTCTACTACGTAGTCGGTGAGTTCTAATGACATGGCCAGAAGATTCATGTGAGTTTTGAATTTTTGCCATTTTCCCCCATCATTGTATCTTTAAGATATTAATATTTTTTGGATGCATAATGACATTTCCTACACAAAATTAATTTTTGATGGATGAGATAGTGAGCGAATGGCATCTGAGAAATATTTGACTCGAGGAAGCACAAGAAGACATCTCTACAAAACATAGTATAATATAGACAATGTTGCTATCTAATGAGAATGACTACGTAATACACTATAAAATGAAGTAACCCAAATGTGGTAAAGTCAAATCACTAAACCGTAATGAAGTAACCTAAAGGGGGTAAATCTACACCATAAGGAGCAAAACTACACCTTAAGGAGCAAAAACTAAACCCTAGTGATCAAAATATAAATTTTAAGGAGGAAAAACTAAACTCTAAGGACCATACACTAAACCTAAAGACTATAAAATAAACCCAAGTGAGACAAAATTAAACCCTAAGGAGTAAAAACTAAACCCTAAGGAGCAAAAACTAAACCCTAAGGAGTATAAACTAAACCCTAAGAACTATACACTAAACCTTAAAAACTATACAATAAACCCAAATGAGACAAAAGTAAACCCTAATGAGTGAAATCTAAACCCAAAGGAGCAAAACAAATCCCTACTAAAGATATAGAAAAAAGCAAGAGACAAACTACGTATCAAATATGTTTATGTAGCTCTATGTGTTGTGTGGGTCAACTAAACCCTAAGAAGTTCAAACTAAACCCTAAGGAGTCAAAACTAAACATTAAATCCTAAGGAGTCAAAACTAAACCATAAGGAGTTAAAACTAAACCCTAAGGAGTCCAAACTAAACATTAAACACTATACCCTAAGGAGTCAAAACTAAACCCTAACGAGTCAAAACTAAACCTGAAGTAGTAAAAACTAAAATCTAAGGAGTATAAACTAAACCCTAATGACTATACAATAAACCCTAAGGACTATATAATAAACCCAAATGAGACAAAAGTAAACCCTAAGGAGTGAACACTAAACCAAAAGAAGCAAAACTAAATTATGCTAAAGATAAAAATATAGAAAAAAGTAAGAGGCAAACTACGTATTGGATACGTGTATGTAGTTGTACGTGTTACGTGTTATGTAGGTCAACTAAACCCTAAGGAGTCAAAACTAAACCATAAGAAGTCAAAAGTAAACATTAAACCCTAAGGAGTCAAAAGTAAACCATAAGGAGTCAAAACTAAACCTTAAGGAGTCAAATTAAACCCTAATAAGTATACACTAAACCTTAAGAAGTGTAAATTAAACCCTAAGGAGTCAAAACTAAACCCTAACAAATAAAAATTAAAGATTAAGGAGTAAACATTAAACCCTTAACCCTAAAGAGTATAAACTAAACCCTAAAGATATACACTAAACCCTAAGAACTATACAATAAACCCTAATGAGACCAAATTAAACCCTAAGGAGTCAACTGTAAAACCCAAATGAGCAAAATTAAACCTACTAAATATATAGAAAAAAGCAAAGAGACAACCTACGTATCTTATATGTGTATGTAGTTATACATGTTACGTAGGTGAACTAAACCCTAAGGAGTCAAAACTAAACACTAAATCCTAAGGAGTCAAAACTAAACCCTAAGGAGTTAAAAATAAACCCTAAGGAGTATACACTAAACCCTAGTATACACTAAACCTTAAGGAGTGTAAACTAAACCCTAAGGAGTCAAAACCAAATCCTAAGGAGTCAAAACTAAACAATAAACCTTAAGGAGTCAAAATTATACCCTAACGAGTGAAAAATAAACCCTAAGGAGTAAAAAATAAACCTTAAGGAGCAAAAACTAGACCCTAAGGACTATACACTAAACCCTAAGGACTATGTAATAAACTCAAATGAGACCAAATTAAACCCTAAGGAGCGAACATTAAACCTAAAGGAGCAAAACTAAACCCTACTAAAGATATAGAAAAAGTAAGAGACAAACGAAGTATCGCATATGTGTATGTAGTTGTACGAGTTACATAGGTGAAATAAACCATAAGATGTGAAAACTAAACCCTAGGGAGTCAAAAGTAAACACTAAACATTAAACCCTAAGGAGGCAAAACTAAATCATAAGGAGTAAAAACTAAACCCTAATGAATATAAAGGGAACCCTAAGGACTATACACTAAACACTAAGGATTATATAATAAACCAAATGAGACAAAAATAAACCCTAAGGAGTCAACGTTAAACCTAAAGGAGCAAAACTATTGCATACTAAAGATATAGACAAAAGTAAAGAGACACACTACGTATCTGATATGTGTATGTATATGATGTTTTATTGTTTCCTTATCTTTGCACATAATTAACTCATTTGGAAATTATGTGTCAACATTAGGAAACTATTAAAAATCATGAGGAAATTATGTGTAAACATGAGGAAACATGTTATGTAACATAAATAGTTATAAATCCACGAGAACTATGTAAGTTTAAAGAGATAAAAGGAGTTTTGTAGCACATTAACATTTGTTACAACCCATCATTTGGCAATCAGAAGTACAAAGACTTTAGCCAGAGTAGGTCAGGACATGCGTGTCCGCTTGGCTGGTGGGGTAATGTCTTTAGTCGGGGAAGCATCGGTTGCCACTTTGGGCCGCTGATGTCGGTTCTTTTTTTCGGACTGCTTTGTGACATTGGTATCAGCAGTCGAAGATGCAGCAGATAGTGCTCGGCAGAATCCGGTTGGACTGTTGAAGCGCGTGTAGTTGCTTTTAAGGTTTCAATTTTTTTTAGTCTTTGTACTGGTGTCGGGGGATTAAACTAACAGAGGAGGGCCACGGTTCGATTTAGTGGACTTCTTGAATGAAGTGAGGGTGGTGTTTAAGTTGTCAAGAGTAGATGTCGTGGAGGTGGTACCTTTAGATGCAACGTCTTATGCAGAGGCCTACATGGTAGATACATGTGTTAACATATAACATATGTAACAAAGAACACTATGTAGCGATGACAATTATGTATGTTAAAAGTTGAGATAATTTACCTTTGTGGGTGGGGTAACATTTGGCAGAGGTTGCGAAGTGGAAGGAACAATAGATTTTGTGGGGGTGGTACCAGTCGATATCGTGGGGTGGTACCTTTAGAAGCAATGTCATGTGCAGAGGACTACAGTGCAGAAGAATGTGTTAATATGTTAAATATGTAAAAAGAAAAAAAACTATGTAACCATGAACGTTATGTATGTTAGAAGTTGGGTAATTTACCTATGCGCTTGGGGTAACATTTGGCAGAGGTTGGGAAGAGGAAGGAAGACCAGTTGGTACTTGTCTCTGCAAGTGAGAGCGAGGGTTAGGTAAACTAAGAAGCATGCATAGCAACTAATAACCAATCATGTAGAGTTGAATACCGGTTGAGAGAGCGAAATCCCCTTGTGGGTCAGATTCAACGACCAACTCGGTTGGAAAATATTGGTGGGGTCTTCCGTGCTAGAAGGATCAACAAAACCACATTATATAGTGAATAAAACCACAATTTACTGTTACAGCCACAATTTACGCATATATTTATACATAAAACCACAACGCTTAGAATCACAATTTAAACATATATTAATGTAACGATATATAGTCTATGTATACTACAAACATGGTTTGCTCTATGTAGACAACGAATACAACAAAATATATGTAAAAAGGTACCTCAAATCAGTGGCAAGTGTAGAAATTGTGACAATGGTGCAAATATGGATTTATATCATGCATCCGAGAATGATTCATTGCTCTTCAAAATCAACCATAAGAAACCTGAAAAAACAAAGATGTGGAGAGTGAAACTTAGACTATGATATAAGGTATATATGATAAAACGCGTAAGAGAAAGGACTACATAACTTGCATAAATTTTAGTGTTGCATAATAATGAATAATATGTGTTGAATGAAGACATATCTGAGTTCGACAAAAAAAAGGCAAAAAACAAGACAGATCTGATTGGTTTGGTAAATAGATGAAAAAAATGAGAAGAGTTGTTGATTTAGAGGGTGAAACCATCTGCACAATAATCTCTTATCGGTGTAGTCTACAACACAAAATAAAGAGAATATTGATTGGTAATAATAAGAAACAGAGACTACATAGAAAAAGAGTCCACATAAACAATGAATAACACACCGGAATTGAGGAGAATCGGTGATGATTTAGATTGTCAAATCGTTGGAATAAGAATCCTAATCGGGAAGGTCCGCAACACAAGGATAAAGAGTAAAATTGATTAGTAATGAGAAAAACAGAGAGTATATAGGAAAATGGTCTACTTAATAGTGAACAACTAACCAAAAATAAATCGCCGATGAAAACAACAGTGGCGGCGGCGAGGAAACACCGGAACAGTGAAAAGAACATGCATAGGACAACAAAATCAGAAGGAGAAGGAGAGGGAGAAGAAACAAATGAATATGAGGAGGAGAAGATGAGAGATTAATATGAAAGAGAGAGAGAGAGAGAGAGATAATAATGAAAAGTATAGATGTTACAGAATTATAACATGAACAGGTGAAAGGAAGAAAAAAAGAGAGAGGCGCGTGAGTTTATGTGTNGAAGAAAAAAAGAGAGAGGCGCGTGAGTTTATGTGTCAGAAGGGTAAATTTGAATTTATGTAGAATAATATGTATCATATCATCAGACTACGTAGTCATGCTAGGTTTTTAATTAATGTTTTATTATATGTTATCTCGAGCAATTACCCAAAAAAATATATCTTCTTTTTTTATTTAATTAACCGTTACTTCTAAAAAGAAAAAAGTTCAATGTAATATTTTCAAAAAATCATATTATCTCAAGGAAAAATAAATAAATAAAATAAATAAAAAAATAGAGCGGCTAACCGATCATGCAACTTGCAAAGGAGGCGGCTTGAACCAGGCCGAGCAAGGCCGACTTTGTAATTCTGACCACATATAAGACCCCACTCAGTCACCATGGAGAGGTTTTTCTTCTCGGTCCATATCCATGATTTAGGATCGAGATCGCATATCAAAGATCCGGATAAACAGTCTAGCCATTTCTACGTCCAGCTTGGTGTGTATTCTGCAAAGATCATAATCATGGTGAAAATTGCTTCTAGTGCCCATGCTAGAGATGTCAAAACAAATTGCTTCATCTGCCAAGGGCCGAACTCGTCGCAGTGTCTCTGCAACTTGTTGTCAATGGACAGACGCTCTTCTTATTCTGCTACAGGCTCTCCTAGTTGTGAGATATAGTCGCTCGTCATATCTTTGTCACGTGAACTTTTCAAGTTTAATTTTTGAGATGTGTGCAAGAAATTGATGGGTTTTGTGTGTTTTTATAGCGAATGAATTGTTTGCAATATACTGGTATCGTATATTTTATACGTATTAAATGATAGTATTGTATGTATTTTTCATATGAATAACTTTACTAGTATTAATATTAATTATATACATTTTATAGGTACCATAGGATTTGTTGTGGCTAAATGAGATTTTACCCTTCTCTCTCATCTTACCTCTCTCATCTCTCCTCTCTCATCTCTCATCTCACATCTCTCCCCTTATATCCCAAAATTATTTTTTCTTACCTTATTTCTCTTCTCCCTCATCTCTCCTTTACAAATATAACATAAAAAATGTTAGATGCTTGCTAATACAAAATGACACATAGACGGATTGTACGTATACAATGAGAGTTATACGTATACAAAAATGTGTAACTATTTACCGAATTTGTTGCATCTATACAATTAAACATAGACAGATTGTTACAATCATTACTACTTGTGATTTGGTATATGTTAGACCGGTACTTCATATGTTAGACGGGTAATAAGAATGTTTTCTTCATTAAGTCACCTATTAAACATCATTAAAAATTGCTAGCAAGCGATTTGTATTGATTTTATATAAAACTGGAGTTGTGCCACATTCAAGAACACAAAAGCCAGTAGTTAAACTTATAAAAACAATATTAGATTTGCTACACATAGATTCACCATCCACTATATTGATAATTCTGTAAAATATAAAGTAGAATTTGTGATGAGCTTCATATTAATTATATGTATGATTGTTATATGTTTAATCACATAAATATTGTCTAAAAATGGTTGTAGACATCTAACATGCAATATTATTAGAGCGTCTAATTCAATGTTAGACGACTAATGTATATTATAGATGATACTGATTTATTTATACGTGTAATGATTGAATGTATATGCTACTATCAGACTTTCATCAGAAGATGAAGAACCTAAATCAATCCAAATCATTACCATGAACATAAATAAGATCAAAGGAAAAAACTTAAAGAGAGAGAAAAGAGGGGGGGAACAAAAAGGAAGCTTGGAATAAGAATATGATATGAAAAATGTGAAAGTGAAAAGAAAAAAATCAGAAGAAAAAGGTGTGAAGATAGAGAGAGATCATGTCTGCAATGGTGTGTCAGACGTCTGTAATTGATTGTATTTCTAGTTTTTGTTAGTTAGGGGTAGTATGGTTAGAAAAACTTACTTTTGCTATTAAAAACAATTTGGGCTCATAGACCTAATTTTGGTTGGTTTTAGGGTCACTAAACCTGATTCCTTTTATTTTTACTGCCAAATTATACTAGCTTTTTTTTGTTAAATGAAGATAATATTTGTATAGTATCAAAGTTAAGGAAAACGGTTTACCTACATTATACTGCTTAAATATAAATTTTACTTCTTTTTTTGTCAAGATATATATACTTGGGGAATTTAAC